>SZWC01021777.1:4844-20024 GCA_023375785.1 Penium margaritaceum | reverse complement strand
ATTCATGCGATGAGCTCTTTTTTAGATCCATTTCTCTTTATGTTTTCCTTTTCAATCTCCTACCAACCATGTACTTATAATCATATTGGAATCCTGGAAAGGGATATGGATGTCTGTCTACTCTCTTTTAAAATCTTCACCTATTTTTGCACCTGTCTTTCCCTCTTCTTCCCTTTCCTCCTAGTTACGTACCTTCTCTTTCTCTAGCCATACTCCCTCTCTCCCACACCCACCTTATCTCTCTTCCCCTCTCTTGATCACCATCTTCCCTTTCTCTTTATTTCTTTGTCCCGATCACTCTCATTTTATAATTTTCTCTTGTTGGATTTCATGTTCTTCTCATGGCATCTCATTCATGTGACCCTCTGCATTTGTCCTCTCTATTGTTTCCTTCTTCTTTCCCTAAGAAAAAAAATTCCATCCATCCCTCTTATCCTTCCAATCTTCTATGAGTTGCTGCCTCTCAAATAGTTTGATCAGCTTACGAACATGTCTCCTAACAACGTTGCATTGTGCCAGCTTGAGTGACAATTTGTCAAAAAACATGGAAAATGCATGACAATTCCTAAACAGGTAATTGTGTGGAGGAATATTGCTGCACAAGAAAATAGACAAGTGCAAATGGCACTTCTCTCCTTTGAGTAATTTTATTCCAATTTCTGGTTGTATCATACATCGTGGGACTTCATTAGGGAGCTTTGGCACAAGGTATGCTCCCAAAGGGAGAGACCTTCAATGGAACATGACCTACACGCAATCTTGAATAAAGGTGAAAAGGCTGCAACACTCTTCTCTGGAAGAGCGTGATGAAAACCGAGGCCCCTTTTATGTTCATGTCAATCTGAGCTGCAAAAAAAGCACAATCAGGCTCGTCCATGATTACGGAGAGGCTGAGGGCTACGTTTGGCTATACAAAAAGGCAGTCACAAGGCAGAGCATGGAGACCTGTGCCACGAGCAGGCCGTGCAGGGGCAATGGTACCAGCAAAGAGAAGGCCCGCCGCCGCTACTGCAAGTTGCTGCTGCTGCTGCGTACTGCCACTGCTCGCAGCCACCGCTGGCGCAAGCTGCTGCTTCTCCTGCGAGTTGCTTCTCCTTTTTTTCTTTGTACACACCGGTAGCCAGACACGGCTGCGAGTGCTACCCAGTGCTGCTGTTGTAGTGGATGCTGCCGTAGCTGCTACCGCCGCAGGTGCTTCCCGTCGCTTATTGCTGCTACGGCCACTGTTGCCTGCAGTTGCCGCCGTTGTCTCTGCTACCTCCATCGCTCTGCTACAACGTAGTCGTGGTGGGTCCCTCCAGGATCTACTGCTGTTGCTATGGGTGGCTGCCATTGCTGCCCCTCACTCCTGCTGTGTCTCTGCTACACAACACAGTGAGCTGTGGCTCGTTTGCTCTGATACCATGAGATACTTCCTTGAACCTTCCTTACCGCTTGCAACTTAACTAAGCGTCAGCGCTCAGTCGGTGTGTGACGACAGTCACAAGTCATGCACGAAACTGTAAGGGTCTTGGTAGGGACACGTGTTGAGTCTTAGGAAGCTCAATATTAATATACTTGCAGAGAGAGATAACAAATGACAAGTCCACAGCATAAATACCTGCCACGACGCACAACTAGTGTCGCACGCGGCAGTGCAAGGTCTCTCCTAAAACCGGCCCAAAAACACTGTTTTGGCCGTAACTCTGCGTAGACAAATCAGAACACTACACCGTCTCAACCTAGAGATGCAAAATCGCAAGCCAGACGCTACGACTGGTCGCACGCATAAGTCCGGCACCGATCGGTGGAAAGAAAATGCAAAACATGCAAATCAGGCTCAAACGCCAGTCCACCGAGAAAACTCTAGCGTCTGTAGAATAACCGTAAAACACCCCGACAAGCACCCAGGGTGTCGTGGCAGCTCTCTAGCAGCTGCTAGCGGATGGAGCCACCACTCGTCGGTGCTCCAGTGCCAGCTGCGTCCTCATCAAGGATAGGGTGCAGAAAGCTTGCACGAGGTCCAAAACAGCATCCACGACGTTGGGGCAGTCGTTGGTCAGCTCCAAGAAGGTGGTCCACAACCTACAGATGCGTCGGTGTCTCCGAGGTCCGCATCTGGGACCATGTCATCGCGCTCTCCTGTAACGCTTCTCTCCTTGCCGTCGCTCGTGACAGGTGGAAGCCACACACACCAACACTCCCCCTGGCTGACACAACTGTCAACATAACGATGTCGGAGGGAAGGCAAGAGATGATGGCTCAGGCAACCAATCATAGCCAGCACTGATCAAGAATACCACAGCACAGGGTCTTGTGACAATGGTGCATCCCACCAAATGCCCGGGTCTCAACCATGCACGAAGTGAATCACACACCTTTGTGTCAACCATCATGCAAGAGAGACAGAGAAACAAGGTCTCCTCGTGACCCCGGAAAATGTCTCCGGGTGTCCGGGTCTCGACCACATCATGCATGGATCATACATAATACATGTAGGCAATGGGTCGACACGTCACACCGATCGAACTCAACAGGTGCGCGGGTGTCGACCAGCATAACCTTGCATGGATCATACATAACACATGGAGGCAATGGTTCTCCACATCACACTGGTGAAACTCACCAGGTGTGCGGGCCTCGACCAGCATAACCTGGACCCCGTGCCGCACCCCAAGTAACCTCGCTGTCCTCAAAAGGGTGTCAGGCCAAAGTCCACACACCAACACTCCCCCTGGGCTATAGAGGCTGACAATACGAGCAAAGCTGATGGCTTCTCCCAACATAATCTGTGAGGGAGCACTGCTCCGCCATGGCCACATACCCCTGCACAGCAATAGCAAGGGTGACGACGATGCTGGTGGGATGTGCTCGCACAGAGCCTCATCCCGGAGTGGCGTCGTCACTGTCATCGTCATCGCTATTGTAGTCGTCACTACTGTTGTCATCTGCTGATGTGACTGGTGCAGCACTAAGGGCCTCCTCAAAAANTGGCGCATCCACTGACCGCCAAGTGGCGCACTCTCCTCATGCATGGAGAAATGTCTAAGAAACTTCCCCTGTGCTAGAAGGTCAAAAAACCTCCTGCGCACATCAAGGCTTGATCGCAGGACCTGTTGTCCCTAAGTCCAACATGCTATCCGTTGCGCTACACTTCTGGTGTCTCGCTTGGACTTGCACCACGAACAAGGTTTGGGGGACTTACTCCAAGGGAGCAGTGCATGCCCAACCTTTCCGTCAATCCATAGCAGTGGCCATGGGGCATAGAAGAACAACACGAACAACTGCTGCGAAGACTCTTGCTGCTCGTGACACACCTGGCGCTGAGTCATCAACTGCTGGCCGGACGTCGGCATGTGTAAGGACAGCTGCATCCGTGGCAACGTCGTGGTCATCGAAGCTGCGGTCAGTGTGGTGGTGTTCCTCATGACGCCTGGTGTGCAGGCCATCATCCACCTACTGCTGGAGGTCCGCCTGTCCCAGACGTGCATCCTGTAGAGACCACTCGGCTGCCTCGAGACACATGTGTACATCATCCACACACTCCTCTACAACCTGTTGTGCTGGAACATCCACGATGTAAGAACGGCTGCTGGCCTCCCGGAGCTCGACCATGAGACTCTGCACGTGCGCCTGTGCTCGAGCCACCACCGCCTCTTGCTCATCGACTGCGGGGCGTAGGCGCTCGTGTATAGGAACTGTAGCTCGGACAAGAGTAGCTGTGTCCTTGGCTGGAACCGACGAGGTGTCAGCGACACCGGTCAGGATAGCGAGGTGTCGGAGGTCCGCGGCTCGCTCTGCATCTTCCATGTCGCACACGCAGACGTCTGCTCTCACAGGGGGTCCATCTCGTGCTCGTGCCACGGCTACTACAAGAACGGCAGCGCACTCAGCCTCTACGTCTGCCTCCGACCCTACGTCTGACCACTCCACGCCGGACGACTGATTTTCATAGAGGACGTCTACCTCGTCCTGGTGCTCCATCACCTGCTCCTGCTGCCCAGCACTATCTGTCTGAACCACCTGGGCGTCTGCTGGGGGCCGAGTATTNACACGTCACACCGATCGAACTCAACAGGTGCGCGGGTGTCGACCAGCATAACCTTGCATGGATCATACATAACACATGGAGGCAATGGTTCTCCACATCACACTGGTGAAACTCACCAGGTGTGCGGGCCTCGACCAGCATAACCTGGACCCCGTGCCGCACCCCAAGTAACCTCGCTGTCCTCAAAAGGGTGTCAGGCCAAAGTCCACACACCAACACTCCCCCTGGGCTATAGAGGCTGACAATACGAGCAAAGCTGATGGCTTCTCCCAACATAATCTGTGAGGGAGCACTGCTCCGCCATGGCCACATACCCCTGCACAGCAATAGCAAGGGTGACGACGATGCTGGTGGGATGTGCTCGCACAGAGCCTCATCCCGGAGTGGCGTCGTCACTGTCATCGTCATCGCTATTGTAGTCGTCACTACTGTTGTCATCTGCTGATGTGACTGGTGCAGCACTAAGGGCCTCCTCAAAAACAATCACCTGATGTATGGCCTCCCACTGCTGAGCTGCATATCGCCTTGCGGCCTCCGCAGCGTTGAGGCGCGTGTGGAGTTCGACAAGCTCTGAAGCGGCAGCCGACCGGCTGGCTCCATCTACGGCATGTAGACGGTCAGTCGCAAAACGAACTTGATGGTGGACATTGATAGTGTGCGCGTCGGCACGAGCCAGAGCCTCCTGCAGCCTCGCGGTCTCACCCCGTAGGAAGGAGTGGAGCTACGCCTGCTCGTCGCACAAGTCGACATCCTCTACGTCAGTCGTTGACTGAAGTGCCGTCAGGCCACAAGGTGCTGGTAGAGCGGAAGCGCAAGACAATGATTCGCCACGTAAGTCGTCTGGAGCTGTACGAACTGTCAACCGGCCTGAGGCAAACGGACTAGAAAACAGGGCCGNCCTGTCCCAGACGTGCATCCTGTAGAGACCACTCGGCTGCCTCGAGACACATGTGTACATCATCCACACACTCCTCTACAACCTGTTGTGCTGGAACATCCACGATGTAAGAACGGCTGCTGGCCTCCCGGAGCTCGACCATGAGACTCTGCACGTGCGCCTGTGCTCGAGCCACCACCGCCTCTTGCTCATCGACTGCGGGGCGTAGGCGCTCGTGTATAGGAACTGTAGCTCGGACAAGAGTAGCTGTGTCCTTGGCTGGAACCGACGAGGTGTCAGCGACACCGGTCAGGATAGCGAGGTGTCGGAGGTCCGCGGCTCGCTCTGCATCTTCCATGTCGCACACGCAGACGTCTGCTCTCACAGGGGGTCCATCTCGTGCTCGTGCCACGGCTACTACAAGAACGGCAGCGCACTCAGCCTCTACGTCTGCCTCCGACCCTACGTCTGACCACTCCACGCCGGACGACTGATTTTCATAGAGGACGTCTACCTCGTCCTGGTGCTCCATCACCTGCTCCTGCTGCCCAGCACTATCTGTCTGAACCACCTGGGCGTCTGCTGGGGGCCGAGTATTACCATCTCTATCGCCTGCTCCTACTGCTGCCCCTGGCACCCTGACATCTGTCTCCACACGAGCTAACTCGGGAGCGCGCACATCGTCAGGCGCAACTCCTGCATCGGTCGTCGTCATGTCATCCGCCAGGGTATCAACAAACACCATCTCCATCGAAGACTCAGACTCAGCATCGCACCAATCCTCCTACGACAAAGAGTCTCCATCAGGGTAAACGTCTCCTCCCGTCGAACTCTCCGCTAGCTGAGTTTGCTGTGTAGCGTCATCCGCCTCAATCATCCTGCGCTGTAGAGCAATCGCCTCACCAATGCCGAGGTCCGCCGCGGTCGTCAGCGGACAAACCATCCCCCCCACGACTGACACATCGCCAGGAGCTGTGGGGACTCGGCAGACCAACCTGTGGATAGGAGACGAGGGGACCTCATCATCGGAGACTCCTCCCATAGCCGCATCTGATGGTGCTGCCTGTACACGCCGTGCAAGACGAGCAGCTTGCCGCCGCGCACGACGAGTGCAAGAACGAGCGGTACGGCGAGGGGCTGAGGGTCGGTCTGTCGGTATGATGCTTACAGCCTCCAAGACGGAGCGGAGGGCGACGGAGGTAGACGAGAGATCCAGTATACTAGCATCGTTGGAGGAGAGGATGCAAGATCAGGAGGAACATGAGGATGAAGTGGGAGGCAAAACCTGTGACGGGGTGGCAGCTCGCTCGGAAGTCACGTGGTCAAGGAGCCGCTGGACCATGCGCTGGAGGTTCCGGACCTCCATGTGTAGGGGGGGAATATCACCACGCAGAAGCGCTGTGGCATCACTCGGCAACGTATCCTCTGAAGGAGGAGGTGGAGAGGATCGTACCCAGGGAGGATGCCACCCAAGAGGGTGCTGTCAGCATTGGCGCCAGCCATGCCGCCTTTCTTGATAGTAATAGCACGAAAACCCTGAGGACAAGTGGGACTCGTGCCATGGCTACATCGACCACTGTACCTGTGGCGGCTACCACGGCTGAGGCTCAGGCGCAGACCACGGCGATGGCAACGCCCACGGCCACGTTGCGTAGCATATGTCGAGAGCTGAGCGTAGGTGATAATCTCACACACTCGATCCCGATGGTGCAAAGCACCTGGTAGAGGGATACAAATGCAGCAACGTCTCTTTGACGGCCTGTGATGTTGTCAGTCAAGGCAACAACCTCAGCCGTAGTGTGTTGCTACAATGTTGCACCCGGTGACGATGGCGCAACTATCGCAACGGCGCCTTCGGTGCCGCTGATACTGTATAAGGTGCTGTCGTCAACAAACTACTGTGGCCTCAAGCCACCTTCGCTGTTGCTACTGCTGCTATGACTCTTGCGGCGGCTGCTGCTACAGCGGTTCCCGTCGTCAGCCGACGGTTGTGGCCTCAAGCCACACTGAAAAGTAAAATAACAAAAGAAACAAAACAAATCTCACCCCTTTTTTTCCTTTTTTTTTCGTTTTGTTCACCGACGCTTGGCGCGAGTGGGGTACCCCTTCCCAGGCCTTACTCAACTGCCCCACTCGAGGACCCTTCCGTCCTCCTTCTCTCCTTTTATTTGTTTTTTTCTTTTTTTTATGATGGTGCAACCTCCTCGGGTGTCCCCTTTGGGGTTTTCTGGGGTGCCCCACTCGAGCCCCCCCCTTCTCTCCCTTTTTTTTTTTGGTCTGGCTCGACCCTCGCTTCGAGCGAGCCCGTCAAGCCAGCTCACTCGGCGAGCCCGTCAAGCGAGCTCGCTTGGCGAGCTCGCACGCTGCGAGCAAGCAGCCTCGCGCTGCTTGCTCGCAAAGCGAAGCTACAGTGCAGCTTCGCGAGGCGAGTAAGCAGCAGGAGTGGCTGCTGTTGCTGCGGCTTCCACTGCTCTGCAGACTGCTGCTGCTGTTGCAGCCCGCGTGAGTAGCTGCGGCTGCAAGCTGCAGCTGCCCGCCGGTGCCGCCGTTCCTGCTGCTACTGCCGCTTTGCCTGCTACACGCTGCTGCTGCTATAGCTGCTTGCCGCTGTTGTTGCAGTTGCTGGTGCTGCTGTTGCTCGCTGCCGCCTGCTGCTGCTAGTCGTAGACGCTAGCTACTGCTGCCGCTTGCTGCAATTGCTGTTGTTTGATGCTGCCGCCTGCTGTATCTGCCGCTGCAGTTGATCGCCGCCGTAGCTGCTGCTGCAGCTGCTGCCCACCGCCGCTACTGCAAGTTGCTACTGCTGTTGCGTATTGCCACTGCTCCCAGCCATCGCTGGCGCAAGCTGCTGCTTCTTCTCTGAGCTGCTTCTCTTTTTTTTTTTTTGTACACACCGGTAGCTAGACACGGCTGCTACTGCTACCCGGTGCTGCTGCAGTAGTGGGAGCTGCCATAGCCGCTACCGCCGTAGGTGCTTCCCACCGCTTATAACTACTACGGCCGCCGTTGCTTGCACCTGCTGCCGTTATCTCTGCTACCTCCATCGCTCTGCTACAACGTAGTCGTGGTGGGTCCCTCCAGGATCTGCTACTGCTGCTATGGGTGGCTGCCGTTGCTGCCACTCACTGTTGCTGCGTCTCTGCTGCACAACACAAAGAGCCGTGGCTCGTTTTCTCTGATACCATGAGATACTTGAACCTTCGTAACCGCTTGCCACTTAACTAAGCGTCAGCGCTCAGTCGGTGTGTGACGACAGTCACAAGTCATGCACGAAACTACGAGGGTCTTGGTAGTGACACGTGCAGAGTCTCACGAAGCTCAATATTAATATAATTGCAGAGAGAGATAAAAAATGACAAGTCCACATCATAAATACCTGCCGCGGCGCACGACAAGTGTCGCACGCGACAGTGCAAGGTCTCTCCTAAAACCGGCCCAAAACACTGTTTTGGCCGTAACTCTGCGCAGACAAATTAGAACGCTACGCTGTCTGAACCTAGAGATGCAGAATCGCAAGCCGGACGCTACGACTGGTTACAGGCATAAGTCCGGCACCGATCGGTGGACAGAAAATACAAAACATGCAAATCAGGCTCAAGAGCCAATCCACCGAGAAAACTCTAGCGTCTGCAGAATAACCGTAAAACACCCCGACAAGCACCCAAGGTGTCGTGGCAGCTCTCTGGCAGCTGCTGGTGGATGGAGCCACCACTCGTCGGTGCTCCGGTGCCAGCTGNGCTCTCCTGTAACGCTTCTCTCCTTGCCGTCGCTCGTGACAGGTGGAAGCCACACACACCAACACCTGCACCCTATGGATGGCCGTCAGACTGGAGAGGCGATAGCTGAAGCAGTCATATCTAGCATCTGGGACAAATGGGGGCTTGGAGGTCGTGTGGCTGGCATAACTCTCGACAATGCATCAGCCAACGTGGCCGCCATGCGCATCCTTGCAACGAAGAAGGCAGGAGAGATTGACCTGTCCATGATGATGAGGTGTGTGTGTCATGTCATCAATCTGTGCTCAAAGGAGTTCATCAACACAGCAGGTATAAATTGCATCAGGTTATGCTTGCATGAAAGTCTGAATGTGTTAAGTCCTGATTGCACCATGTTCTGATTGCACCATGTTTTTATTGCACCATGTTTTTTATTGCACTATGTTCTGATTGCGCCATGTCCTGATTTCACCATGTCCTGATTGCACCATGTTTTGATTGCACCATGTTTTGATTGCACAATCTTGTAATCACACCATGTTCTTGTTGCACCATGCTATTGTTTCAACAGTTTCTAATTGCATCATGTTGTGATGGTGTCATTTTCTGGTGGCATCATGTCTGACTGCGTCAGGTATCAAGGAGGTCATGGAGCTCGCACGAGCACTTGTCAATCATGGCAGCCGCAACGACCTGAGGAGGCAGCAGTGGAGAGCCCAGGATGGTGAGAAAAATCTTTGACTGGTCAAAGTTTTCCCAACACGCTGGAGCTCGACGCATGACATGCTGAAGGCCCTGTTGGAGAGACAGGAGACTGATGTTGCCTACGTTGCACGCCAGTGTCGCCACCAACCCCCCGCCAACCGTGCTGCATGTATCAACATTGAGCCATTGCATGGAGCAGATTCGGGATGCACTTGAACCGTTCGCTGTCATCAGCAAGCTGGCTGAGGGAGAGACTAACCCTACAATCGACAACGTGGTATTCTGGTTCCATGCTTTGCTTGACCACTGTGAGAACTCGCGGATTGCAGCCACTGGTTTTGCACAAGGGTCAGACCTCCCCAGCAGCTCCTCTTCTACAGCAGGCGTGGACTTTGTGGGTGGTGCATGGAAAAGCACAGGTGTTGTGGCACAGGCAATGGCTGCTGCCCAGGAGAAGCTGCAGCAGTACTCCACCATCTATGATTCCTCCATCGCTCGAATTGAAACATGTCTCCGTCCTAGCTACGGCCCACAATACTTCAAGCAAGCCCAGCGGCCTGGTCTGTATGATTCTGTTCGTCGCCGAACCCAAGACTATCTTGCAACAATTGTCATCACTGACTTGCCAGCACCCTTGCAGCCTCGCACACCACAGTCCCACGTCAGCCAGGGCTGGCTGAAGGCCAGCATTTCGCTGGTCGCCGGCCAGCTTGCTGCCGGCAGGTCACTTGGTCACCAGCTGGCCAGCCGCCAGCCACCGATCGCAGCCTCAGTCCAATCAGCGGCTGAGGGGCCGCAAGGGCCTCAAGGGCGAGGCCTCGTGGCCTTGTGTCCTCGCCCACCCTTTCCCTCCTAGCAAGAAAGCGAGCGAGGAAGAGGGGTAGGGGGAGAGAGGGTGAGAGCGAGAAGCGAGGGGAGCCCACGAGAAAAGTCCGTGCGAAACCGCCAACTGTGCCTCGCACGTGACGATTTTGCGCCGACGTGTCAAAAACAAAACTCGAGTTCCTTTAGGACAAACTACAAGTTTTGTAACCGGAAAACGTCGTGCGAACTCACAAGCTCGAGGTAATACCCCCTCGTTTTGGACCCAGAATGAGTGGTGAGGTAAAAATAGAAATGGGCCTCCGGAGAGTTATTCAAGTCTCCCTGCACATGGTCGTTGATGACGATTGTCCTCAGAGTGACGCGGAGGGGAAAACCCCTCAAGCGAGCTCTGGATGTCATTTTGCGAACTCCGACGACGACCTAAGTGCAGGAGCTTGAGGTTCCAACCCGTTACAGTGGTTCTCAGAGCCAGACGACCCCCGCAACCAAGGGTTTGACAGAAACGGCGGCTACATCCTATGTAAAATGTCGTCGACAGCTACAACCAGCAGCCCAAACGACAATAGGGACTATGACATCTACACTTCACGGATTGAAACACCATATAGTACGTTGGAGAGCTAGAAGTTTCCAACGTGCTCATTCAGTATGGTGCTGATGTGGCGACATAGTGCCATCTTTTCTGCATGGCATTCATGCGATGAGCTCTTTTTTAGATCCATTTCTCTTTATGTTTTCATTTTCAATCTCCTACCAACCATGTACTTATAATCATATTGGAATCCTGGAAAGGGATATGGATGTCTGTCTACTCTCTTTTGAAATCTTCACCTATTTTTGCACCTGTCTTTCCCTCTTCTTCCCTTTCCTCCTAGTTACGTACCTTCTCTTTCTCTAGCCATACTCCCTCTCTCCCACACCCACCTTATCTCTCTTCCCCTCTCTTGATCACCATCTTCCCTTTATTTCTTTGTCCCGATCACTCTCATTTTATAGTTTTCTCTTGTTGGATTTCATGTTCTTCTCATGGCATCTCATTCATGTGACCCTCTGCATTTGTCCTCTCTATTGTTTCCTTCTTCTTGCCCTAAGAAAAAAAATTCCATCCATCCCTCTTATCCTTCCAATCTTCTATGAGTTGCTGCCTCTCAACTAGGTTGATCAGCTTACGAACATGTCTCCTAACAACGTTGCATTGTGCCAGCTTGAGTGACAATTTGTCAAAAAACATGGAAAATGCATGACAATTCCTAAACAGGTAATTGTGTGGAGGAATATTGCTGCACAAGAAAATAGACAAGTGCAAATGGCACTTCTCTCCTTTGAGCAATTTAAATCCAATTTCTGGTTGTATCATACATCGTGGGACTTCATTAGGGAGCTTTGGCACAAGGTATGCTCCCAAAGGGAGAGACCTTCAATGGAACATGACCTACACGCAATCTTGAATAAAGGTGAAAAGGCTGCAACACTCTTCTCTGGAAGAGCGTGATGAAAACCGAGGCCCCTTTTATGTTCATGTCAATCTGAGCTGCAAAGAAAGCACAATCAGGCTCGTCCATGATTACGGAGAGGCTGAGGGCTACGTTTGGCTATACAAAAAGGCAGCCACAAGGCAGAGCATGGAGACCTGTGCCAGGAGCAGGCCGTGCAGGGGCAATGGTACCAGCAAAGAGAAGGATAAGCATGGTGACTCATTAGAGAGGGAGAATAGATAGCAGGGTCAGCAAAGAAGTCAAAGTGCAGGGCAGATTGCAATGATCGGAGATGATGACCAGGTATGCAAGAGTAAGGCATGTAAGCTAAGGGGTGATACCAAGAAACTGGTTCTGTCATTGATTTTTTTCGCACAAGCAACAATTAGATGTACCCAATGATGCTCTATCCCGTGCACCACAACCTTGATGCTCTAACCTTGGAACCTATGGCATTTTAAGCCTCACATCATAGACCGAGCTTCATGCAGCCCATGTTGTGCCTGTTCTTGGGTCGCACCTTGGCCATGGAGTAGGCGAGCATGCGTTTTGTGCCACAATGCACGATAGCTGGATCTCCCCTTGCCACCAAGTCCTACGCATGGTGATGCCAGATCTCGATGTGCTTGGTCTACCTGTACATCAGTGGGCTTTGGGTGAGGCTTGTGGCATGATATCCACATTGTGCACTGTGGGCTTCTTTTGCAATACTCCAATCTCTTTTAGCAGCCGTTGTGGCTACATTGCCTCTNAGCGTGATATACTCCGTCTTGGTGCTCAAGAGCACCGCACAATCTTGCTCCCTGCTTTCCCATGACACTACTGCATGAACAAGCACAAACATGTACCCTGACGTTGATTTTCCATCATTCACATCACCAAAGATTAGAGTAGCCGACCAAATGGAGGGAGTCATTCAACATTCCCACATCAAACACAAGCCGCAAATGCTTTGTCACCTTGAGATAGTAGAGGATCCGCTTCACCGCTTGCCAATGCAACGGCCCCGAGTCAGCAACATAGCAACTCATTTGGCCTTCCGCAAAGGCCACATTGGGCCACATTACCACCATGGTGTACAAGATGCTCCCCACTACGGACTAGTACGGCACACCTGCCATCTCTTTGTTCTCCTCATCCGTGCTCGGCCCCAAGCTTGAGCTCAACTCACACGTTTATGCCATTGGTGTAAAAATGGGATTGCAGTCCATTTTGCAGTGGCAGAGCACATCTTACACGTACTTTGCCTGCCCCATCTCCAGTGTGTGCGCCTTCGTTCCCTCTTAATTGAGACGTCCAGGTAGTACTCGAGCTCGTCCATATCATTTGTTCTGAACCGACCATCTAACCGTCGTTTTAGGTTCACAAACTCCTTCATATCCGGCGACAGGAGGATAAAGTGATCCACGTAGATAACAACAATATGGTTTAATCATGACTCCTACTCGTACACACCATGATCTACCTCCCAATACTTGAAGTCAGTTATGTGGAGGTACCACATAATTGTTGCTTTCTTCAGCCCATAGAGCGCCTTGCAAAGCCGGCACACCTTCCACAACGACGCATCCATCCCCAACCTAGCACCTCCATGATGACCTCCTTTTCCTTGTCAGCATTAGGAAACACAGAAATCATGTCCATTTGGTGGTCCTCGTCGTCGCGCGCCTCCGCCACTGGGTATGGTGTGGGTAGGTGAACTTTGACACCACTGCAAATTTTTCATTGTAGTGCCTACCCTTTCCCTCGATGTATCCCTTTGCCATTAATGGTGCCTTGTATTCCTCCACCTTTCCCTTCGTAGTGGGAGTTTTCTTGAATATCCACTTGGAGCCGATGATTTTGTTACCCTCTGCTTGTCGATCAATTCTCAGGAACCGTTCTCATGGGAGTCAATATGAGATTTTCTTAACTCCCTTCCACTCATCCCCATCTCTCCGCTCCAACGCCTCCTTGACAGTCTCTTGCTCCTCTTACGCAAAGAATCATGGATCAAACCCGGTCCAAATGTCCTCTACGACAACATATCGTGTTGCCGTCCTCCTTACGTGTCCGCTTCTCTCAGATTGTTACTGATCGGGAAAATGTTGCTCCTGTCGCTACTACTACTTTTGTTGCTTCTGCTGCTGTTGCTCCCTTACGGTGCCACTCACACTACTAGCCTACTCCCCCTGTTTTAGGGATCGTGGAGGCCTGGGCATACTCCCTTAATCCTTGTTCATTTTCACTACTTCCCGCGCTTTGAACTCATCGTTCAACTCAGCTGAACTCAAATCAGCCGCTCCTCCATCCCCCAAATGGTAACCACCGGTTGGAGCCATTTAAACTTCACCCTCTTTTATATCCTCAGGTGTCTCTCGCTTAAGGAGTGGTAGCCATTTCCTCCGCTTGGATAGACCTGGAACCTCGTCCATCCAATGAGTTTCCTCAACTAACATGACATCATGACTCTTCACAGTTTGTTTTCCCCACTGTTCAAAGAGTCAATATGTCGTGCTCCCACTCTTGTACACAACGAATGTGCACCGGGAGGTGCATGCATCCAGTTTTTCCTACCCGTTCCATGCCGGCACAACATCATGAGCAATACATCCAAATGTGCATAAGTGAGCTATAATTGACGTCCTCTCATTTCACACTTTGTCTGGCATCTTCCACACCTTAGAATCCGCGTCTCTTAGTGGCTTTGTTGACATCAGGTTCATGATGCATGCCGTTGTCCACACCGCATCGCCCCAATATTTGTGTACAAGGCTGGAATTGCTCATCATGGACCTGATTATGTTGAGTATGGTGTTCTATTGCCCTTTTAGTGATACCGTTCTGCTTCGGAGAATATGGCATTGTTTTCTACCATGTGATATCCTTGCCCTTCATCTATATAGAGCAGCCCTTGTACTCAGCACCGATGCCGATCTGGAACGCCTTTTACCTTGAACTCTGTTTGTTGCCACTCTGTAACGGGTCGTGTCTCCAGCTCCTTCTCTGAAGTCCTCGTTGGAGTTCGCAGAATCGCGTTCTCAGTCCGCGTCAGGGGCTTACCCTTCTCGCAAGACTGAGGGGCACTAGTCATCAACGACCCAGAGCAGGGAGACTCAAATATTTTGAGTCTCCGGAGGCCCATTTCCGTTTTTAACCAAACCCCTGGTTTTGGGACCCAAACCGGAGGTTTTTACCTCGAACTCCTGTGTTCACACAAGTTATTTTGTTTGTTTTATGTCGAAGTTCGTCGTAAACAAACTTCGATTTACGTTTTGTCGTTCGGGCGCGAAATCGTCACGTGCGAGGCACGCTGGCGATTTCGCGCCAGCTATTTCGACCTCACCCTCGCTCACCCTATCCCTCTTCCTCTCTTGCTCGTTTGCAAGGAGGACGAGGGGGGGCGAGGCCACGAGGCCACGAGGCCTCGCCCTCGAGGCCCTCGTGGCCCCTCAGCCGCCGATCGGGCTGAGGCCGCGATCGGCGGCTGGCGGCTGGCCGGCCGGTGGCCGGCCAGTTGCTTGGCCGGCCGCCAGCCGTCCAGCCGGCCGGCAGCGAGCTGGCCGACGGCCA
>SZWC01021776.1:9379-21512 GCA_023375785.1 Penium margaritaceum | reverse complement strand
ATCATAAGATGGGCATGGTGAGGTAGTGAGCATGGACGATGTCCCAGATAGCTCCAAGAGGTCCTTGAGTTCACTCCCATCCTACTCCTTTGCACTTGAACCATCCCTCCCTTCTTTTGAGCTCTACATGTCCCCAACCTCCGAGATTGATATGCCTCCACTTTCTCCAGTTGACCGTCCGGATCTAACAGAGGACCTATGGAGGGATGACCTTTTTGGAGACCCAGCATAGTCAATGAGCTTCGGGAAGAAGACATGGAGGTGAAGGTGCTACGTTGAGTGGTAGACGCCTTATCTACTACCTACAATGAGGTGTTGGTGATGCTAGAGGATGTTGAGTTTCAGCTTTGCGCAGCCACTTAGGAGGACCATGGTGAGATGTGTGAGGGTGCCTCTCTTCTCTTGGGTGAGTTTATCACAGCATGATATTACTTACGTACATTGGAGTGCACAGCTGATGTATCGACTGCAGGAGAGGGTTCCACACGCACAAATTTGCTTTCATCCCTACCCTCCAGTGAAGTAGCATCCAACACCATCTTCTCCACCCACGAAGTTCTGGAAGCTGCTATTTGGGACTTTTGGGAGCTTCGAGATGTGAGGGATTCAGCCTCAATATCCTTCTCTTGCCATGGAGCAGTTGACATCATCTTCTCCTACACTCTCTAAGGCTGATGAGGATGATACCCATGATCCTGCCAACTGGGACCTCAGGCAGTGTTCTGGTATCCAAGGAGAGACTGAATTACTCCTCTCTTCCTGCCATAGAGTTGGTGAGTGATAGACACTAGACACTGCATGAGTGAGTTTTGCACATGCTAGTCATTATAGCTCCAGCTTTGTTTTTTCAGGTGACGTCCTCACATCTTCAGTTCTGTCAAGTGTGATTGTTGCTCAGTTGTTCTTCCCAGGATCATTTAAGTTAGGGAGAGAAAGGTTGCTCTCTCCAGCGTCCTGGCGGGCTAACAGACTTAGACCGGTGACGATAGTAAAAGCTATCAATAAGATGATCGATGTCTCGGAGGTTATCCTAGGACTGCTAGCTGTTATGCGCAGCATTATAGCCATGCAACTTGACTGAGTACTTGGTTGTTTTCCCATGGAGTTCATTTATGAGGATGTCTTCAGTCATGTACTCTGTATCCCTATACACCTGGATAAGAGGCAGAGGAGCAACGCATTAGCTGGGAAAGCTCTTGTTACAATCCCAGTAGTGCTTGAGCTTACTGATGTGGAAGACTGAAGACAAGAAAAATTGAGTGATGACAGAATTTTTCATTTGCTCAATTTCAAATGATCCCAACCTTTGAGGCTTGAGCTTTGGAAAATCTCGTCCATGGATTTTGATGTTGGCTGAGCTCAGTGGGACACGAAATGTAGTGTTGAACATGTCATTGCTGAGATATCAATTAGTTGCTCACTTCATAGCTGCATGTGTCCTGTGGAGAGTCTGACGTTTTTTTCTCCCAAACGCTGGTGAAGTCTCATCGGTGGATGTTCGACCGTGGGAATCTTGCTCTGGCTTTGGAGTCTTACCGATGTGGCACAAAGGTTGACGTACACCACTTTGAGCAAATATTTACCTTTTGCAATGGAAGTTACAGAATTGTATGCGGGTTTGACGACCCGCAGTTTGGCTGCCCAATCATTGCCATGCAGCTCACAAAATGTGTGGAAGACTTGTTCGAGCATCTGATTGGTCCGCTTGGTCTGTCCCTCGGCTTGAGGATGAAAAACCATTGATAGTTGGACCCAACTTTCATAAAACGTCATTAGTTCACTAAAAAAATAGCTAGTGCAGTGGCCGCCTCGGTTGTGGATGAAGGTACGTGACATACCGTACACTTGCATGATCTGATTTTGAAAGAAACTAGCCGTTCCATGTGCGATGACGGTGATCATTGTCGGAATCAAGTGAGCTATTTTTGAAATTCCGTCCACCACCACAATGATGGCGTTTTAGTCCTCGGAGGTGGCACAAAATCTCATCACAGAATTCATGTTGATGTCAAATCAAGGCTCCATTTAAGCAAGGGCAGGCTAGAGTAGTGTTGGTGGCCTCATGTGGTGAGATTTTTTCTTTTAACATGTATCACGTGATTTTCATATGCTTTCCACTTTGGTCTGCATCCTGTCCCAACAGAAAAACTTTGCCAACTTAATTGGCAAAAGGGGTCATCAAACCAAAACTTGGTCTCGCCAACATGAAGTCAGGTAACGTGCCAGGACGTCCCCGCCAGGGTTTCCTCGCCAAAGTGTCCACTTGAACCTGTGTCGTGGCATTCCTCCAATATCATCAATCTTAACTATTTGTTTGGTGGTACAAAGACTTGGCGAGTGAATCGTTATCGCCAATAGGGTTCGTCCAACCAAAACTTTGTCCTATCGTACCCACCGAACCCAGATTAGAGGAACTCAACTCACAAACAGGCGTGGTGTTTTAAGAATCCACACGAGAAGCTGCAAAATTGTGAAAACATTTGGACGTCCCGCACGTTGGAGGTATAACCCGCCGTTGCTGAGGAAAACAAAAAAATCAAAATAATCACCTCACTTTCGAGTGGCTCGTTTTCAAGTTAATGGTCCAACATAAAAGACCATCAACCGACGAAGCTAGATAAGCAGTCCATGCGACTGCTCTCATAATGTCAACCATAGGCATTTTTTTGTCTTGAGCAGATCAATCCAACATGGCACAACTCGCAGAATCCACCGGAGAATTACAAAGACTTGGGGCGCGATGTATTTGCATGCAATGGAAAAGAAAAATGAAGTCCAACACAAGGTACAAGCTTCAACATCTACGTCAGCAGTTGAAAGTTGCGGAGAATACGCAGCATTGACACTGACTTCACCCCCAAAAAACCTTGTTTCTACTACAGCAATGGTCTTCATCACGAAATAATTTGAGCAATGGCCATATTCTTCATCGAGGATGGCCTTCCGTGAATGAGTGAAGCAGCTACCTGTATTGATACCGGCAATTACAACGCTCAGATGCAGGAACCTAACAGCTGGAAATGCCAAGAGAACAATCCATATTGTGGCAAAGCAAAGTCACAGTCCATGGTAATCTTGTGGAGACTGACGCCATTGATCAATGGGATCAACAAATGTACTATACACATCTCACGTGACTGCAAAAATTGATAGCAACAGGCCAAAAAGGGAGGGAAGTCACAGAGAAAGAAAATGAGTCATGAAATGGAAAAGGACATGAGTTGACGGCAAATCTTCTATCTTTTTGGAAACATCTGTGCTGACCGATCACCCATGTGAGAAGTGCACATCACAACAGACAACGGTGACAGAATACGTGCAAGCAAGTGCTACGTAGTAGGGCAGAAATCAACTGCAAGGGTCTAACTAGCACGACGCGTCAACGCGTCTGGCTGCAAGCAAATGTGCGGAGAGAGTTAAAAACTGAGGCCTAGACAATCTAAATGGTGTCTCTGACCTAGTGAGTGCACACACACGTGGCGCCCATGGGCGCACAATTTCTAACAGGTCAAAGCAGTGACAAAGGCACAGTTTAGGGCATAACTCCCTGCAGACACGTCAGAACAACGAGTCGTCTAAACCAAAACGGCCACAGCAACAAGAGCTATGTCTTGATAGGCTTCACGCCTATGTGCTATCCCACAGCACAAATCTAAGCAAAGAAAAAGGTCTTTTGGGCGCCCGTCTAGCCATCGGTCTTCTGCCATCGTAGCCACATCAGGGATCTGCACATGAATGGACATGAGCCGAGGGGTCATCGTAAGCCGTGTACGACACACACAACAATACTCCCCCATGACCGGAGGGCAATGCACATCCATGCACATGCAGACACTAATGCTACACAAGGAAGGAAACACACAAACACTACAGGCAACATACACAACACACGCAAGGTGGCACATGAGGAGTCAACCTGCAGGAGGAATGGGGCAGATTCCCACGGAACGAGTGGCTGCATGTAACTTTGAAAGACCCAGAGTCTTGGTCAAAAAATGCGCGCGCAGCCTGTCAGTGCCCACATGGATGACTCGGATCTCACCATGATCAACCAAATCACGCACAAAGTGGTGCTCAACATTGATGTGCTTTGTGCGTGCATGGAACACACCTGAGTTCTCGGCGATTGCCTCCGTGCTCATGTTGTCACACTGAAGGACCACAAGGGGAATAGACTAACGTAGTTCATGCAGCAGGCGGACAAGCCAGACACACTCAGCTGCACCGCCGCCCAGAGCAACATAATCTACCTCGTAGTGCTGCATGCTATGCAGCCTTGCTTCCCACTGCGCCAGGACACCGCGATGCCTACAATGAGAAAAATGTAGCCGGTGCGGCTCTTGCCATCTGGAATCCACGCCTAGTCATTGTCTGTGCACCCATTGAGCACAACGGACACATGCTCGCAGAAGCACAAGCAGAAGCGTGCGGTGGACAGGATGTAGTGCACACACCGAACTGATGCCTCCATTGTTTGGTGGCGTGGAGCGTGCGAGAACTGGGCGAGCGGGTTTACATTGAAGGCAATGTCGGGCCGTGTTGTAATGGCCAGGTACATGAGCGAGCCGATGACTCGCAGGTACACGGTCATGTCAACTGGCTCTCCAAGGTCGGCTCGATCATCCACCTTCAGGGTAGTCTACCCTTCAGGGGTCATGGGAGTGGAGGCCGTGCGGATGGCAGCGAGGAGATCAGCAAAGCGCTCCCCTATAGCCTCCGCATAGCGTGCCTGATGGACGCGGAGTGTGCAGAGGACACGGTTACATACAATCTCCATCCCTAGAAAGATAGAGGCCTTGCCAAGGTCTTTCATCTTGTAGGTAGAGGAGAGAATGGCCTTGGCAGTGTTCACTGCTCCTTCGTCGGGAGATGTGATCAGAATATCATCGACATAGACGAGGATGGAAGCAAGCGGTGCTGGGGATTGTGAGAGGAACAGGGATGGGTCAACATCACTCTGAACGTACCCATCGCGTCTCTACGTGCTGGGGATCTCCTCATTCCAGCAGCGAGGTGACTGCTTCAGGTTGTACAAGGCCTTCCGCAAATGGTACACATGACCGGTGCCATCCTAAAAGCTTGCTGGCTAGACCATGTAAATCTCTTCCTCAAGGTCCCCGTTTAGAAATGCGTTGTTGACATCCAATTGATGGAGCTCCTAGTCGTGCTGGGCCACCTGGCTCATGTCTCGTTGTAGTCCTCACCCAGGACTTGGGAGAAGCGTTTTGCTTTCAGGCGGGCTTTGTAGCGCTTCATAGTGTTTTCTGGTTTGAGCTTCTTGCATAGAACCCACTTGGCCTTGATGGCCTTGTAGTTCTTCTGCAACTCCACCAACTCAAAGACACCGTGCTCTCTGATGGCATCGAGCTCAGCCTAGCAGGCAGCTCGCCACTGCTCAACGTCGGGGGCTGACAAGGCCTCAGGATGGCTGGTGGGAGGGAGGGTCGACCGTCACCATGGACTCAACGGCGTCACAAGCGAGACCGCGCTCATAAGCAAGTAATGCCATGCCAGTGCCATAGCCAGGGTGAACCTCCGTGAGGCCACGGGCACTCTGGCCGAGGGCCTTCCTGCCAAGGTCACCGCTGGCGACGTTGCGCGTGGGGCAAGGGCGAAGGCGTCCGCTTGGTGCACGTGTGTAGGGGTCGGATAATGCAGGAGTAGGTGCCGTTGTTGACTCCGATGCACGGGTCGACTGCACGGCATGCGCGTCAGTAGAGGATGGCGCGGTCTTAGTGGTCGGGTACAAATCCACGATAGATGCGGGCGCGTCAGCGGCCGGAGGCGGGGACGGCACAGAGCCAGACGCGGATGCAAACGTAGAATCAGGCAGGGCCTCAGACGCTGACGCCGACTCGGATGCACCCTCAGACACGGGCGAGAGCGCAAAGTCAGGGACATGAGAGCGAGTCGCAGATGGGATGGGGCTGGAGGTGCCGACAAGCGCAGCCTCTGGGGACAGCCCTTAGGGTGTCGGCGATGGAGTGACCCCACTGGCCGGGAGCACTAGGCCAACCGTGAGAGGCACCTCCCCCACACGACGTGGCCCGGGACACCCAGGGGCATGGGCAGTGCAAAGAGCGTGGATGCGAGCAAGGTCGCGAAACGTAAGGTGCTCGAAGAAGAGAGCGTTGTGTGACTCTACGATATGACAGCTGTCAGGATCCCCAAACCGCCAAGCCTTTGACCACGGGGCCACGCCGATAAAGGCGCATATGCGACCCCTCAGAGAAAGCTTGCTCCCTTGCTACTCGGATGTGAACCAGACACAGGAGAGAGAACCCTAGACACGAGCCAGGCGCAAATCGGCGCGACGGCCGTACCATAGCTCGTAGGGCATGCGGTGACCTGATGGGGGGCCGTGTGGGATGCGGTTCTAGACCCAGGTCATGTACGCCATGCCCTCAAAGGCGAAGGCCTCAAGCATGGCGCCGTCGGCACGCATGGCACGGACCGCGTCCTCCATGGTGCGGTTCTAGCGCTCCGAGACACCGTTCTACTGGGGGGTGGCGGGATCGGAGAGGTTGTGAAAGACACCAAGCTTGGTAAAGGAGCACGCCATGTCCCTAAGTTACTCGCCTCTGCGGTCAAGGTGAAAGGTCTGAAGTGAGCGGTGGGACTGGCGTTCAGCCATGACCAGCCAAAGGCGGACAACGATGGCGGCGTTGCTCTTCTGATGTAGACTGTAGACCCAGCGCATGCACGTGAAGTCATAAGTAAACGTCAGGACGTAGCAGCCATGGTCCTCCTGAAACTCGACAGGGAGCGGACCCATGAGGTCGGAGTGGGCAAGCTCCAAGGGCCGACGAGCCCTGGAGACAGACGCAGGGTAGGTCGACCGGTGCATTTTGCCTCTGGCATAGGATAGGCAGTCGGTCGTGGGCGGCGCCTCAAAGGACGCCGCGTCAAGACCATGAGGAGGCCGAGTGCGTATCAGCCTGTCGACAGTCCCCATATGCACATGAAAGAGACGTCGATGTAGGAGATGGTGGTGCTTAGGAGATAGAGCCCCAGCAACGAAGACGAGCAGTGGGAGAAGGGGGCAAGGGGGGTGGGGGGCATTGATGGAGGACCCAGAGATGTGATAGAGATCATCAACGACCGTCCCACAGAGGACGGTCTCCTGGGTGTTGCGCACAAAGATGCAAGGATCGGTAGCTGTGTACGTGAAACCCAGGCCCATCTTGGTGCAAGCACAAAGAGACAGCAGGCTGAATTCTAGATCATGGACAAAGTGGACGTCGAAGATGTATATGGGACCAGATGGCCCGGTGAACTACATAGCCCCAACACACTGGAGAGGGACCTCATGGCCAGCTGCAGTGCGGACAGAACAAACATCACCAACGAGATGCAAGACGACAAAGGCGTCATGATGACACGTCATGTGATGGGTGGCACTAGAGTCTACAACCTAGGTGACATCCGTGACACGCGTACAAGGGGCAACGTGGCACTCGACGACTGAACAGGGCGCGGCAGCGGGGCACTCGGCAGGCAACACGGCAAGGCAAGCGGTGGAGCGCACATGAGACACGTGCAGCCAAGACACATCATCAAGTCTGTCATGCACACACAAGTGGACATGGGTATTACCACAGGCATCATCATGCAACTAGACAGACAATCCACAGGTTGTAGAACCCCCCGGCTGAGTCATCTCACTCGCACCTCCCTGAGATGAACAAGGGGGAAGCTGGTGCAGCTCGGCGATCGTCCTGTCCTGGTCGGCGAGCGCCTTGTCACAAGGGTCAGCTGAGGAGTCTGCTGTGGCGGCTGGCTGCTCTGGGACGGCTGCAGTAGTGGCAGCCAAGCGGGCGGTCACGCTGTACGTCTGGCAAACGCGCACCTCGTGCGCCTGCTGTAGCCCGCGCGTGATCCTTGCCCTGCCCAATGGGCGGCCCATCAGGCGAAAACTGTCGGGGTAGCGATGGTCAACCCTGCAGTTGAAGCACACGAGCCAGTGGTCCGTCATGCTCCCGAAGCCGCTGCTGCCACCGTTGCTGCTACAGCTGCCGCCGCCGCTGCTGCTGTTGCTGCCGCCGTTACTACTACGGCTGATGCTACTCGTGTCGTTGTTGGTCCCACCGTTGGAGCCACCGGCTGATGATTTCTGGCCCTTCTTCCTCTGAGCTTGTGCCGCTGTCGATGTAAGCGGCGGGGAAGAGGACGCGGCGGCAACTGCAACTGAAGGGGTGCTGCGGCGAGTGCGATTCGATGCATCCATGTCGACGACCTCCAGGAAGTGGAGGGTGGCCCAGCGTAGCAGTCCTGTCGCTCCCCATATCTCGTAGCAGGGTCTGGTCGAAGTTGCTGAAGACGCACGCGTAGTCGGGGTGGATGCCGTAGAGGATGATCTGGAGGGCGGGGTAATGTGTAGGGGCATCGTCTCCCAACTCCTCATGCAGCTGGATCGCCCAGCGCCAGTAGTCAGCTGCGGACTCTAAAGTGGTCTGGTAGAGGGAGTTGAACTCAGGGAGGCGCTAGGATGTCAAGGCCAAGGTGGCACCCTCAAAAGGGTGACAGCCAGTGCTCACGTCATGCAAGGGTCAGCTCCCGAGCCAGCCAGTGGGTCGTTAAGGAAACGACTGAAGTCCTTGGTGAAGTCCGGGGCGGCCTTCATCAGGCGAGAGGCGGCGCGGACCACCATCTGCGTGTGGGCGAGATTAGCCGATTGGTATGGGGTGAAGTAGTAGGCAAGGACCCCCTCGCTCCTGGCCCACATGCAAAAGTGTGGCTCCCCGGACTTGTAGTCGTTCCCAGTCCGGAAGATGGGCGGGTCGGACTCAAACCACTTGGGTGGCTTGACCGTCGGCAGAGCGACGGCCGGAGCCATAACGGGACCGGGCGCAGAGGGGGCAACCCCCTTGTCCAGGCGGGCACGTAGAGCCACGTCCTCAAAGCTCAGAGGGCAACGAGATAAGCTCAGGATAGGGTTGGCACTAGAGCTTGTGCTCGGGAGGACGGCATTCGCCTCACGCGCTCCGCGCCGTGCTTCAAGGCGGGGGAGGCGTGCTTGCACCAACTCCTCCTCACCCTCATCTCTAGAGTCTGAGAGGTTCTAGACTAATTCCTTAGCATTGACACCATGAGTGAGGGGGTCCTCGCTCTGGTCTGCGGACTAATGCTGCTACTGGGGCCGTAAGCCCCTGACCAGGTCCTATAGCTCAGCGACCTGCCTCGTCAAGGCCTAGTGGCTCTCTGCCTACAGGTTCGCCAGCGCACGCACTTGGCGTGCCAAGGTCGTCGCACTAGGCAGCCACCGCGGTTGCTGCTGTTGTTGCGGCTGCTGTTGCTGTCGTTCCTACTGCTACTGCTGCTATTGCTGGTGCTGCTACTACTGCTGTTGCTACTGCTGTTGTGGTTGTTGCTGTTGTTGTTGCTGTTGATGCTGTTGCTGCCGCTGTGGTGACGCTGGCGGCGGCCGGCGTTGGCTGCTGACGAAGCTGCCCTCAGTAGCTGCGTCGGTAGCGGTGCTGTCGAGGGCTTGTTTTGACATGACGACCCCGTTTTCCCTTTTTGTTTGCATCACCGATCACTTTGGTGCTAGTGTTGTACCTCCACCCGGGCTCTTCTCGGGGGCCTCACTCGTGGACTCCCCTTGTCCCTTTTTTTTTGCCTGTCTGGCTTGACCCACGAGGCGAAGGAAGGGGAGGGGGAGGCTTACTCCTCCCCCTCCCGCGCAGTCTGCCGGAGGCCGGCGGGGGACCGGCATGCGCCGGCTCCTGCGCTGGCGCTTGGCCGGAGCTTTGTCGTGCCCTCCATTGGCACGATAGAGCAGAGCGATGGGACCCCCCCCCCCCGGACAAGGTCCCTCGTGTCGACAACAGCAGCTGCTGCAGCAAGTTCTGCTGCGGTTGCTGCAGCAACTGCTGCTGTGGCTGTTGCGACTGTTGCGTGGGCTGCCGTGGCTATTAAGCCTGCACACCGAATTCGGTTCCCAAATCCTAGCCTGGATTCGGATTCGTGGTTCGAATCCACTGTCTGGATTCGGATTCACGGATCCGAATCCAGGATTCGCGAATCCTGGTGGATTCCTAATTCCAGAAGAATCTAGTCATTTTTGCTCTTTCTTTCACTTAGTGGAGGGGTTAAGAGGAGCGAAGTTTCTGAGGTCCTCTTTAGCTCTTAAAACTTTCTGACAAGGAGCATGATGGTGGAAAGTGTGGTTTTGTTGCAATGTCACATAAACTGTTTTGCTCCATGCATGACTGGTAACATGACAAAAGCATGACAGCATGCTTGCCCTTCTACAGTTGCTAATATTGCTAACATCACAGCATGAAAGCATGCCTGCCCTCCTACGTTTGCAAACATTGCTAACAACTTCACAGCATGACGGCATGCCTGTCCTCCTACATTCTCTACTCACTACCTGCATCATCATCACATGCACCATCACCCTCAACATCGCCACGAGCAATGAGCTCATCATCCATGACATCCTCATAGTCAAGACTGTCATCACCCTCTTCAACGTGCTCTTCATGTGCAACCTGCGCTGGTCGACGGAGGAGATTCTCAGGCTTCTCTTCTTCCTCCAATTCTGGAGTAACGTCGCCATTGGGTGTGACTGGGAAGTTTGCCAAGAGAGGCTCGTTCACCCATGACTTCAGCAGCATGAGATTCTCGATAGTTAGGTTGACGAGTGACTGACGGAAGTCTGTGATGATGTGCCGACCCAGTGAGAAAAGACGCTCCGATGGTGTGCTTGTCGCCGGAACGGCGAACAGGTCAAGCGCAGCAAGGTGGAAGGTAGGATAGATTTTGTTGTGCTTCCGCATATACTTGAGGATGTTGCAGCTACGGCCCTTCTTCACATCTTTGGCCCAGCTGTCGACCTCCATGTCGAGAGAAGACGGTTCAGAGGGCTGGGGCACTTCCGGTTTGGCAAACATGTCGGCACCAGCATCCTCGAGAGCTGCAGCAAGCACGCTCTGCTCCTCTCTGATTCTCTGGCTGCGGCGAGGCTGAACCTGTCCAGATGTAGCTGCGTTGCCTTCGTCCTGTGCCTGGGTGTTACCTGCATCAGAGAAGCGACAATGATGTTCTTATGTTGTATGTTGGCTGCCATACAATGAGCAACTTTATGTTGTTTGTTGGCTGCCTTACAATGAGCAATAACATTTTGTATGTTGGCTGCCATACAATGAGCAATAACATTTTGTATGTTGGCTGACATACAATGAGCAACAACATTTTGTGTGTTGGCTGCCATACATTGAGCAATAACATTTTGGATGTTGGCTGCCATACAATGAGCAATAACATTTTGTATGTTGGCTGCCATACAATGAGCAATCTTATGTTGTTTGTTGGCTGCCATACAATGAGAAAAAGCATTTTGTATTTTGCCTGCCATACAAGGAGCAAAAGCATTTTGTATGTGAGCTGCCATACACATGCACTGACATTGTTACATTAGCGGAACACATGGTTACGGGAATGTCAACATACCTGCAGTGCCTGTCGTGGATGATGTTGCAGCAGCTTCGCCACGACTCTGCGAGGTAGAGGCGCCTGCAGCTGCTGCCGCGGATGCTGCGGCCGCTTCCAAAGCAGCTGCAGCTGCTTGCTCCTCCTCACGGTGTTGCAGCACCTTCACGTTATACGGACGCAGAAGATCGAGGACTTTCAGCTGCAGCTGTGCAGCTTTTGTGATGCCAAGCTTGGGGTGGATGCGCTCGTAGAATCGCAGTCGGAATCTCGGTTCGACTGCCGCTGCCAACACATGGTGCTCGGAGCACAGCTTGACGTACTTGTCAAGCTTTGCGATCACAGCAACAATGCCATCCTTCAGCTCGAGCAGGAGCTGTTCCTTGCAGTCAAGTCTGCCGGCATTACCAGGGCGCTTTGCCTTCTTCTCAGCAGCCAGCGCCTTCACGAGCCAAGTCTGCATCTTCTCCAGAAGAGAGGCGTAGAATGGAATGACCAGTGACAGCGTTGGGTAGGAAGACCCAGAGATGTCGTCGGTGAAGCTTTTGAAAGGCTTCAAGATGACGGTCACTTGGCCGATGAGCTCCCAGTCGTCGTAGGAGGGGCGCAATGCCACACCGTCACGCCCAAACTCGGTTAGCCACGTCTCCAAAACGTCTTTGATGCCGATGACGGGCTCGTACATGTCGAGGGCACT
>SZWC01021775.1:0-17243 GCA_023375785.1 Penium margaritaceum | reverse complement strand
GGGGGGAGTGGATGCCACTCCTTGAGGGGGAGACGCCGGAGGACGTGAATGAGGGTGACGTCCTCGCAGTAGCACCAGCCGGAGAGGATCGTTCAAGGGATGTGCAACCGGCAGAATATGTTCCGGCCAGTTCGGATGAAGAATCCGAAGCACCGGAGATGGACGTGGAGGCGGGGAGTCGACCGATGTCTCCAAGGTCTCCAAGAGAGGGGGAGCAGGCGCTTGGAGAGGAAGGCGCCGAAAGGGGACAGCAACAAGAACAACTGCCTCAACAGCCCCGCACGAGCAGCCGTGTGCGAAGAAGGACAAAAAGATATGATGCCGACAAGGGCATTTGGACTGGGTTCGCGCAAGAGGAGCCTCAAGGAAACACTGCACAAGAAGGATAGGGCTGAGTGGGAGGAAGAAATAAAATGTAAGCTCGCCTCCCATGAGGAGAAAGTCTCCTCAGTTGTAGGTTGAGCATGGATAACTGCCATGGGTGATGCGCAAGGGGGAGATTGTTGGAGGAATGCTCCTCACCATGGCAGGAGTGACTCCAAAAAGGGAACACCAAAAAGACAAGCCTTAGTGGCTTAGTGGTTAATGGTGTTCACCTATAGAGGCAGGGGCCCGGGTTCAATTCCCACAAGATGAAATTATGCCCTGCCTCAAGGGAGGTGGAAAATAGATGCCAGGAAGCTAGCTCAACCTCTAGAGTTCCTCTTTAAGTTTCTAGAAGGCCAGGTGAGGGTCCAGGAAGGTGGCACACCTTCTAGAAGGGGTGACTTGTCCTACAAGGCATCTAGAGGTGTCTTGGTCTTCTGGACACCTTCCCTCCTACTAGAAGCAAGCTGAGGAATCTAGGAAGGGGCAGAAGCTTCTAGAGGAGGGAAGGGATGCCTTCCTAGGTGGGAAAAGGACAGCCTACCAAGGAGCACTCTAGAAGCCATAGAATCTGCTAGGAAGCTCCAAATCTGGCATGCTTTGGTGTTCTGGAAAGCTTAGATCAGTGGCTATAAAATGCCACTGCTTGTGAGCCTTGATCATGTGTTAATTCCCATCCAATTGAGGATAAAACTATTGCCTCACTCTCTGACCAGATTTTGCCATCCTTGGAACCAGTTGCCTCCATAGTTTCAGTCTCTCCAAAAACAGTTGGTGGTGTGAACCAGCCACTGCTAGGGACCCTCCAGGGTGCACACTCACCCATAGGCCAACATTCACAAACCACTATCTTCCACTATGACCATTTGTGACTCGTTTTATGATTTGTCAAAGTTTAACATACATAGTGACATTATTCGGTCATGGTCAGTGAAACATGCCTACTTTGGTTGGTCATTGTGCATTGTATCCACACCGTGCCACAACTTTTTGGAGGTCATTGTGCTTGCTAGTTGATACCTGGTGTTCCCAAACCATTGTTTCCCCATCTGCCCATTTGTGACATGTATTATGAGTTGTCAATATTGACCACACACAACAAATTTCTTTGGTCAACGGAAGTACAGATGCCTGCTTTGGTCAGTGATTGTGCATAGTAGCCACACCGTGCAACTACTGATTGAAGGTCGTTATACTTGAAAGTTTAGATCTGATATAACCAGACCATTGTTTCCCCCTCTGACCGTTTGTGACTTGTGTTATCGTTTGTGAACGTTGACCACCCATATTGAAATTCGTTGGTCATGGTCAGTGACACATGCTAGTTTGGTTGTTTGGTGTGCATCGTAGCCACACCGTGCCACTACGTATTGAAGTTCTTTATCCTTTCTAGTCAATACATAGGGTTCCCAATCCATTGTCTCTCCCTCTGTCCATTTGTGACTGGTGTTATGAGTTGTCAATGCTGACCACACTTAGTGAACATCTTTGGTTATAGTCAGTGACGTATGCATCCTTTGGTTGGTCACTGTGCACCTAACCACACCGTGCCACTACTTGTTGAAGGTCTTTGTACTTGCTGGTTGATAACTAGTGTTCCCAATCCATTGTTCCCCCCTCTGACCATTTGTGATTCATGTAATGAGGTTTCAACGTTGACCACACACTGTGGAACTCTTTTGGTCATGGTTAGGGACATATACCTGCTTTGGCTTGTCACTATACATGGTTACCATGCCATGTCACTACGTATTGAAGGTCTTTGTGCTTTATAGTTGATAGCAAGTGATCCCAAACCATTTTTATCCCCCTGGGTCTATCTGCGACTCGTGATGTGAGTTGTCAATGTTGACCACATGAAGTGAAATTCGTTCTTCATGATCAGTGACATATGCATACTTTGGTTGGTCACTGTGCATGGTAGCCACACGGTGCCACTACATATTGAAGGTATTTGTACTTTCTAGTCCATAACTATTATTCACAACCCATTATCTTCCACTCTGACCATTTGTGACTCGTGTTATGAGTTTTCAAAGTTTGCCACACATAGCGACATTATTTGGTCATGGTCAGTGACATATGCCTACTTTGGTTGGTCATCGTGCATTGTATCCACACCGTGCCACAGCGTATTGAAGGTCCTTGTGTTTGCTAGTTGATACCTGGTGTTCCCAAACTATTGTTTCCCCCTCTGACCATTTGTGAATCATTTTATGAGTTTTCAGTGTTGACAAACATAGTGGATCTCTTTCGTCAAAGGCAGTACATATGCCTACTTTGGTCGGTCATTGTTCATGGTAGCCACACCGTGCTACTACTGATTGAATGTCGTTGAACTTTCTAGTTGAGAACTGATGTTCCAAGACCATTGTTTCCCCCTCTTGCCGTTTGTGGCCCCTGTTATGATTGGTGAACATTGACCACCCATATTGAAATTTGTTGGACATGGTCAGTGACATATGCCTAGTTTGGTTGTTTGGTGTACATAGTAGCCACACCGTGCCACTAGGTCTTGAAATTCTGTGTCCCTTCTAGTTGATACATAGGGTTCCCAAACCATTTTCTCTCTCTCTCGAATTTTGTGACTCGTGTTATGAGTTGTCAATGTTGACCACAAATAGTGGACTTCTTCGGTCATAGTCAGTGACGTATGTATCCGTTGGTTGGTCACTGCGCACACTAGCCACACCGTGCAAGTGCTTGTTGAAGGTCTTTGTACTTGCTAGTTGATAAATAGTGTTCCCAACCTATTGTTTCCTCCTCTGACCATTTGTGACTCGTGTTATGAGTTTTCAACGTTGACCACACACTGTGACCTTCTTCTGGTCATGGTTAGTGACTAGGGCCCATATGTTATGAGGTGTCAAAGTTCACCACACTGTATTTACTAACCATGACCAGAAGAATTTCACAGTGTGTGGTCAACGTTGAAAACTCATACCACAAGTCACAAATGGTCAAAAGAGGAAACAATGGGTTGGTCCCACTAGTTATCAACTAGCAAGTGCAAAGACCTTCAACAAGTAGTGGCACGGTGTGGCTAGCGTGCACCGTGACCAATCAAAGGATGCATACGTCACTGACTATGACCGAAGAAGTCCACTATGTGTAGTCAACATTGACAACCCAAAGCACGAGGAAAAAATGGTCAGATGGAGAAACAATGGTTTGGGAACCCTATGTATTCACTAGAAAGGAAAAAAAACTTCATGGCACGGTGTGGTTACTATGCATACCAAATAACAAAACTAGGCATATCTCACTGACCATGACCAAAGAATTTCAATATGGGTGGTCAACGTTGACCAACCATAAAACGAGTCACAAGCGGTCTGAGGGGGAAACAATGGTCTGGGAATATCAGTTTTCAACTAGCAAGTACGACTTTCAGTCAGTAGTAGCACGGTGTGGCTACCATGCACAATGACCAACCAAAGTAGGCATATGTATTGCCTTCGGCCAAAGAAATCCGCTGTGTGTGGTCAACGTTGGCAACTCATAATTGGAGTCACAAATGGTGAGCGGGGGAAACAATGGTTTGGGAACACCAGGTATCAACTAGCAAGCACACGGACCTTCAATTAGTTGTGGCACGGTGCCGATACCATGCACGATGACCAACCAAAGTAGGCATATGTCACTGACCATGACCAAATAATGTCACTATGTGTGGTAAACTTTGACAGCTCATAACACGAGTCACAAATAGTCAGAGTGGAAGATAGTGGTTTGTAAATTCTAGTTGCCGAATAGCAAGTACAAATANGTCAACGTTGACAACTCAAAACACGAGTCACAGATAGTCAGAGGGGGTAACAATTGTTTGGGAATACTAGCTATCAACTATAAAGAATAAAGACCTTCAATACGTTGTGACACGACGTGGGAACCATGTACAATGACCAAACAAAGTAGGCATATGTCAATGACCATGACCAAAAGAAGTTCACAGTGTGTGGTCAACGTTGAAAACTCATAACACGAGTCACAAATGGTTACAGGGGGAAACAATGAGTTGGGGAAACTAGTCATCAACTAGCAAGTACAAAGACCTTCACCAAGTAGTTGCACGGTGTGGCTAGCGTACACAGCGACCAATCAAGGGATGCATGCGTCACTGACTATGACCGAAGAAGTCCAGTATGTGTGATCAACATTGACAACTCATAACACGAGTCACAAATGGTCAGAGGGAGAGACAATGGGTTGGGAACCTTATGTATTTACTAGAAATACAAGGTGCGGCCACCAGCCGCACCTTGTATTTGTCAATCACACCTTTCTTTGTGAACTTGGTCTAAAAGACTCACTTTGAGCCGATGACCTTGGCATCTTTTGGCCTGTCAACTAGCTTCCACGTTTCATTTTCCGTGATGGATTCCAGCTCTGATTTGACGGCTGCATCCCATTGATCCCCTTTGGGTTGTGCAAGCACCTCTTGCACGATAGGTGGCTCCATTGATGCAGCCAGCATGCACCGCGTCATGCCAATCCATCGACCAGTGCTTGTGTTGAAGCGCTTCTGTGCTTTTCGCTGCCTCCCGCTGCGGCACGGCGGGTTTGGTGGCGGATCTTCCCTCTGTTGCATTCCCTCCGACTCTGCACATTCCGGTTCATCATCAACTGGACGGATCCCCAAGGATCTCTCCCGCTCCGGCAAAACATCGCCCGGACGGACGTTGCATCCAGTGGATTTCCCACCGACGCCTGTTGCACACTCTGCCGAGAGTGCGCGCCTTGGCACCCTTGGTGCCTCATACGCCGAATCCTTCCGGTGGATCCCCTCATCAGCTTGATCATTATCAGAGTCCTCCACTTCAGCTGCCACCGCTATTGCACTCACACTCTGATGCCGCATCCTCAACTATGGTGTTCATCGGCTCCTTCTCGTAGTCAAGGAGCTGGAACCACTCCCCCTTCTTTGGATGATCCACCACGCCCACGTTGTTGCTGCTGATGTAGCTCTGCTGCTCGTCGAAATCAATGTCTTTGCTGTAGATTACCTCCTCCTTGTGCATGTCGCAGAGCCTGTATGCCTTATGCGCGCTCTCATAGCCAAGGAAGAGATACAAACTTGCCCGCAGCTCCAGCTTGCTGTTATGCCTCTGTGCAGCCTGCACCACCGCATGCGCCTTGCACCCCAACACTTTCAGGTGTGCCACACTTGGCTTGCGCCCGCTCTAAACCTCATGCAGCGTCTTCCAGCCGCTCCTCCCCTTTAGCACTGCAGTAGGAGTGAGGTTGATGGTGTAGCTCGCCGTACGCACAGCTTCCTCCAAGACGTTTCGCGGCAATTCCGCATCCACCAACATGGTCCGTACCATGTTCAACAATGTATGGTTTGCCCGCTCCAACACGCCATTTGACAGAGGCAAATACGGCGTAGTTTGTTGCCATTCTATGCCCTGCTGTTTCATCCACCCGCTACAGCCCACATACTCCCCGCCATTGTCATTGCGTAGCGCTCTCACCTTCCGGTCAGTCTGCCTCTCCACTACGGCGACATACTCCTTTAGCAGGTCGAGGACCTCTCCTTTCCACTTCATGAACTACACGAAGAGTTTTCTGCTGTAGTCATCAATGAAGGTGACAAAGTAACGCGCACCGCTCTTTGACGCCGTCTTGAATGGTCCGCACACGTCGCTGTGCACGACCTCCAGCAGGTCCGAGGCGTGATTCACGTTCTCGTTGAACCGTTTGCGCCGCGCCTTGCCCAAAATGCAAGGCTCACACTTTTTGTGCACGGCTGCATCTGTCGCCTCTTCTGTACCGTCGATGACAAGGCCACATACCAGCCCACGCTTTGCCATCTCCTTCACAACTGCGGGAGACGAATGCCCCAGTCGTCAGTGCCAGAGCTCCATATCAGCTCCCCCTCCTTTGGCCAGGTTGACGGTGCGTTCTTGCGAGTCTGCTGAATCTGTCGTCGCGGGGATCACCTTGGTCTCCACGATGTAGAGGCCTCCCTGGCGCTTAGCCCCTAGCACAAGCTTGCTTCCACCGTCCTTCCACACGACTGCCTCTCTTCTCCTGAAGAGCACCTCGTACTCCTTGTCACCCAGGCGGCTAATACTTAGAATGTCGGCCAAGCCAGGTACGTGGTGCACGTCCTTGATGACGCACTGCACCCGCTTTCCGCCAACCACCACTTTCACGACCACGTCTCCTTGGCCAGCCGCCGGCTTGACCTTGTCGTTCGCAACCACCATGGATTTGCTGGACTTGGTCTAGTTGATGATCCCGACCTTCTCAACCTGGGTATGCTCCTCTGCTCCGGAGTGAAGGCATCGCCGGTTGGCCTTCTTGAGGTAGTGGTTTTTGAGTGCCGTTGAGGAGTGGCTTCTTGCCTTTGGCGTCCTTGCTGCCGGTCTTTGCCTCCTCGGTGCACTCACGGGCCCAGTGGCCCTCCTTGCTGCAGTTACGGCACGCACCCTTCTTGGCGCCCTTCTTGCCGCCGCCATTTCCGCCACCTCCCTTGGCCCCGCTTCCGCCACCACGCATTTTGGTGATGAGGTCCGAAGAGGACGACGAGGACTCTCCGCAGCTCCGTCGCTGTGCCTCGTTGCGGATGTACTATGCGACCGTGCCATGGGTGAGCTTGTCCTCTGCCCATCCTTCCAAGATTGTAATGAGAGGGCTCCAATGGTCAGGAAGGGCCATGAGGGGGGCCATCGCTTGCAGCTGCGTGTCGATCTTCCACCCCACCTGATTGCACTGTGAGACAAGCGACTCGATCTGTTGCATGACGATGTTGATATCATCTCCCTCCTCAATTCTCGTCGTCAGGAGTCGATTCATCACAAAGATTTTGTTCGCCAACAACCTGGATTGATGGATTGTACAGAGTTTTTGCCAAGCTTTGGCTGCCAGCTTGCAGTCCTGGAAGTAGCTCCACTGCGCCTCGACCGTCCAGGACACCAGTAGCATGAGCATCTCTGTGTTCTTCTTTGCGAATGCCTCCTTCTGCGCGTTTGTTGCCGTCGCTTCGTCGAGGACTTCCGTTCCCTTCATGACCTCTAGCAGCCCCTTATGTGCAAGGTGCAGCTCAAAGTGCCACCTCCATAGCCCGTAGCCAGGGAAACCTACTTTCTTTTGGATGGGCTGCGTCTCCTTCTGTGCCATTTGCGCTGTCTCCAACTCCGGGACCTCAGAGCTTGATGGCGATGTCGTCCCTGACGACAGTCCCGTCCGCCGCGAAAGCCGTGAGCGATGTGTAGACCGGTTAGGGCTGTGGGTCCATAACCCTTTGTTAAAAACGGCTCCCGGGTGGAGGTAGTTCTAACGTGGCCCGACGGGTTTACTTGGTGTTCACGGCTATGTTTTGTGCAGGTTCTGAGTCTACGGGTGAGCTTTATGGTCACCCAACGCTATGATTCTGGGAGTTGAAGACAGTTGTGAGAAAGTCACTTTTGGGAAGGGAGTAACGCAATTTTGCATTAGTTTTTGAACATGGACATGATCTGAACATCTGTAGGGCTACTCTTGAGCCCTCTAACGCACCAAACCGTGTGCAATTCAGATAACCATAGCGCCTGCTACGTCAGTCAAAAGGCAGCATCCCAAACCAGCCACTCACTTGGCGGCGTGTACCACGTCCTCTGCCGAGGCGCCTTCACACATCAAGGACCCATCAAAACGCCATTCCAGAGGCGAAGATGTCCCTACGCGTAGTGGCGGCGCCCCTTGCGACTTTTGGGTCTGTTTTGATGAGTTAATCATCGAGTTTGGTGATGGGGATGGATGTGGGTCGAAACCTGTTCGCGGACCTGCAGTCGGAATTTTGACAAAGTCCCCGAGTAACAAAATGTAATACTGAGTTCCAAATGCCAAGCCATAAACTTGGCAAAGTCCCACAGTAACAAACTGCACTACTGGCGTCCAGCGGATCATTTGCCGGACGCCTCGGCAGCCCTTCCCAAGCAAAATCTCCAGATGGACTTTTGTTACTCTGTTAGGTGGATTATCCACCTAAGGCCGAACCGCGACCGACTCCCAAAGCCGTTGCGCACACCCCAACTTTGGAAGCCCATATCTCCCTTGTTACTTGTGCGATTCTAATGAAGCAACGTCAATCGGACTCAGCAACTCGTCAAATTTTAGGGGCAGTCCTCCATTTTAGTATCGGAGCAATTCTTGAGTCGCCAGATCCGTTGACAAGCATTTTTCTCTCTCTGGCGGCTCGTTGGCGCCTCCCGGCGCCATACTAGGGCATGCAGAGGGGCACATCTTCAACACAAAGTAGGCATATGTCACTGACCATGACCAAATAATGTCACTATGTGTGGTAAACTTCGACAACTCATACCACGATTCAGAAATGGTCAAAGTGGAAGATAATGGTTTGTGAATNGTGGTTATCGACTAGCAAGTACAAATACCTTCAATATGTAGTGGCACAGTGTGGCTACCATGCACATTGACCAACCAAAGTATGCATATATCACTGACCATGACAAACAAATTTCACTTCATGTGGGCAACGTTGAAAACTCACAACACATGTTACAGATAGTCAGAGGGGGGTAGCAATGGTTTGGGAATACTAGCTATCAACTAGACAGCACAAAGACCTTCAATACGTAGTGACACGGCGTCCTACCCATGTACAGTGACAAACCAAAGTAGGCATATGTCACTAACCATGACCAAATGAATATCACAGTGTGTGGTCAACGTCGAAAACTCATAACACGAGTAACAAATCGTCAGTGGAGAAAACAATGGGTTGGGGAACTACTTATTAACTAGTAAGCACAAAGACCTTCAACAAGTAGTGGCACGGTGTGGCTAGAGTACAGAGTGAGGAACTAAAGGATGCCTACGTCACTGACTATGACCGAAGAAGTCCACTATGTGTGGTCAACATTGACAACTCATAACACGAGTCACACATGGTCAGAGGGAGAGACAACGGTTTAAGAATCCTATGTATTGACTAGAAAGGACGAAGAACTTCAATACGTAGTGGCACGGTGTGGCTACTATGCACACAAAACAACCAAACTAGGCATATGTCCCTGACCATGACCAATGAATTTCAATATGGGTTGTCAACGTTCACCAACCATAACACGAGTCACAAACGTTCAAGGGGGGAAAGAATTGTCTGGGAATATCAGTTATCAACTAGCAAGGACAACAACCTTCAATCAATAGTAGCACGCTGTGGCTACCATGCACAACGACCGACCAAAATAGGCATATGTACTTCCTTTGACCAAAGAAATCCGCTGTGGGTGGTCAATGTTGACAACTCATAATACGAGTCACAAATGGTCAGAGGGGGGAACAATGGTCTGGAAACACCAGGTATCAACTAGCAAGCACAAGGACCTTCTTTAAGTTGTAACATGGTGTAGATATCATGCACGATGACCAACCAAAGTAGGCATATGTCATGACCAAATAATGTCACTATGTGTGGTAAACGTCGACAACTCATGAAACGAGTCACAAATGGCCAGAGTGGAAGATACTGGTTTTTTAATACTAGTCATCGACTAGCAAGTACAAATGCCCTCAATACATCGTTGCATAGTGTGGCTACCATGCACAGTGACCAACCAAAGCATGCATGTCACTGACCATATGGTCAACATTGACAACTCACAACACAAGTCACAGATAGTCAAAGGGGGGTAACAATGGTTTGGGAACACTAGCTATCCACTAGAAATCACAAAGACCTTCAATATGTTGTGACACATCGTGGTAACCATGAACAGTGACAAACCAAAGTAGGCATATGTCACTAATCATGACTAGAAAAAATTCATAGTGTGTGGTCAACGTTGAAAACTCATAACAGGAGTCACAAATGGTCAGAGGGGGAAACAATAGGTTGGGAAAACTAGTTATCAACTAGCAAGTACAAAGACCTTCAACAAGTAGTGGCACGGTGTGGCTAGCATGCACAGTGACCACACTAAGGATGCATACGTCACTTACTATGACCGAAGGAGTCCACTATGTGTGGTCAACTTTGACAACCCATAACACGAGTCACAAATGGTCAGAGGGAGAGACAACGGTTTGGGAACCCTGTGTATCGACTAGAAAGGACAAAGAACTTCAGTACGTAGTGGCACGGTGTGGCTAATATGCACACCAAACAGCCAAACCAGGCATATGTCACTGACCATGACCAAATGATTTCAATTTAGGTGGTCAATATCACCAACCATAACACGAGTCACAAATGGTCAGAGGGGGAAACAATGGTGTGGGAATATCAGTTCTAAACTAGCAAGTACACCGACCTTCAATCAGAAGTCGCACGGTGTGGCTACCATGCATAATGACCGACCAAAGTAGGCATATGTACTACCTTCGACAAAGTATATCTGCTTTGTGTGGTCAACATTGACAACTCATAATACGAGTCACGAATGGTCAGAGTGGGAAACAATGATTTGGGAACACCACGTATCAACTAGCAAGCACAAGGACATTTAATACTTTGAGGCACGGTGTGGATACCATGCACAATAACCAACCAAAGTAGGCATATGTCACTGACCATGACCAAATATTGTCACTATGTGTGGTAAACTTTGACAACTCATAGCAGGAGTCACAAATGGTCAAAGTGGAAGATAATGGTTTGTGAATACTAGTTATGGACTAGCAAGTATAAATACCTTCAATATGTAGTGGCACAGTGTGGCTACCATGCACAGTGACCAACGAAAGTATGCATGTGTCACGGACCATGACCAAAGAATTTCACTTCATGTGGTCAACGTTAACAAGACAAAACACGAGTCATAGATTAAGAGAGGGGGAGGGGGACAGTGGATTGGGAAGACTAGCCATCAACTAGAACGCACAAAGACCTTCAATACGTAATGACAATGCATGATAACCATGTACGGTGACAAACCAAACTAGGCATATGTCACTGACCATTACCAAATACTTTCAATATGGCTGGTCAACGTTCACAACCCATAGCACGAGTCACAAGTGGTCATAGGGGGAAACAGTGGGTTGGGACCACTAGTTATCAACTAGCAAGTACCACAATGTGCCACTACTTGTTGACAGTTTTTGTACTTGCTACTTGATAACTAGTGTTCCCAACCCATTTTTTCCCCCCCTGACCATTTGTGACTCATGTTATGAGTTGTCAAAGTTGACCACACATGGTAACATTCTTTGATCATGGTCAAAGAGACATGCCTACTTTGGTTGGTCATTGTACATGGTAGCCACATCGTGCCACTACTCATTGAAGGTCCCTGTGCTTGCTAGTTGATACTTGGTGTTCCCAAACCACTGTTTCCCCCTCTGACCATTTGTGACTCGAATTATGAGTTGTCAATGTTGACAACACACAGCGGATTTCTTTGGTCAAAGGCTGTACATATGCCTACCTGGGTTGGTCATAGTGCATGGTAGCCATACTTTGCTCCTATTTATTGAAGGTCGTTGTACTCTCTAGTTGAAAACAAGTATTTTGAAACCATTGGTTCCCCTCTCTGACCATTAGTGACTCGTGTTATGGGTTGTGAACGTTGACCACCCATACATAAATTCTTTGGTCATGGTCAGTGGCATATGCCTAGTTTGGTTGTTCGGTGTGCATAGAAACTACACCGTGCCACTACGCATTGAAGATCTTTGTCCTTTATAGTTGATACATAAGGTTCCCAAACCATTGTCTCTCCTTTTGACCATTTGTGACTCGTGTTATGAGTTATCAATTTTGACCACACATAGTGAACGTCTTTGGTCATAGTTAGTGACGTTTTCATCCTTTGGTTAGTAACTGTGCATGCTAGCCACACCGTGCCACTACTTGTTCAAGGTTTTTGTACTTGCTACTTGATAACTAGCGTTCCCAACCCATTGTTTCCCCCTCTGACCATTTGTGACTTGTGTTATGAGTTGTCAAAGTTGACTACACATAGTGACATTCTTTGGTCATGGTCAGTGACACACGTCACTTTGGTTGGTCATTGTACATGGTAGCCACATCATGCCACTACGTATTGAATGTCATTGTGCTTGCTAGTTAACACATGGTGTTCCGAAACCATTTTCCCCCCCTCTGACCATTTGTGACTCGTGTTATGAGTTGTCAACGTTGACCATACACAACGGATTTCTTTTGTGAAAGGCATTACATATGCCTACTTTGGTCGGTCATTGTGCATGGTAGCCATACCTTGCTACTACTTATTGAAGATTGTTGTAATTGCTAGTTGAAAACAAATTTTCCAAAACCATTATTTTTCCCTTTGACCATTAGTGACTCGTGTTCTGGGTTGTGAACATTGACCACCCATACTGAAATTCTTGGTCATGGTCAATGAAATATGCTTAGTTTGGTTGTTCGGTGTGCATAATAGCCACACCGTGCCAATACGTATTGAAGTTCTTTGTCCTTTATAGAAGTTACATAGGGTTCCCAAACCATTGTCTCTCCCTTTGACCATTTGTGACTCGTGTTATGAGTTGTCAATTTTGACCACACATACTGGACTTCTTTTGTCATAGTCAGTGACGTATGCATCATTTGGTTGGTCACTGTCCACGCTAGCCACACCGTGCCACTACTTGTTGAAGGTACTTGCTACTTGATAACTAGTGTTCCCAATCCATTGTTTCCCCCTCTGACCATTTGTGACTCGTGTTATGAGTTGTCAAAGTTGACCACACATAGTGACATTCTTTCGTCATGGTCAGCTACACATGCCTACTTTGGTTGGTCGTTGTACATGGTAGCCACACCGTGCCACTACTTATTGAAGGTCCCCGTGTTTGCTAGTTGATACCTGCTGTTCCCAAACCACTGCTTCCCCCTCTCACTATTTGTGACTTGTATCATGTGTTGTCAAAGTTGACAACACACAACGGATTTCTTCGGTCAAAGGCAGTACAAATGCCTACTTTGGTCGGTCATTGTGCATGGTAGCCACACCGTGCTACTACTCATTGAAGGTCGTCGTACTTTCTAGTTGAAAACTAATATTCCAAAACCATTGTTTCCCCCTCGGACCCTTTGTGACTCGTGTTATGAGTTGTCAAAGTTGACCACACATAGTGACATTCTTTGGTCATGGTTAGTGACACCTGCCTACTTTGGTTGGTCAATATACATGATAGCCACACCGTGCCACTACTTATTGAAGATCCCCCTGCTTGCTAGTTGATACCTGGTATTCCCAAACCATTGTTTCCCCCCCTGACCCTTTGTGACTCGTAGTATGAGTTGACAACGTTGACCACACACAGCGGATATCTTCGGTCAAAGGCAGTACATATGCCTACTTTGGTCGGTCATTGTGCATGGTAGCCACACCGTGCTACTGCTTACTGAAGGCCGTTGTACTTGCTACTGGAAAGCTAATACTCCGAAACCATTGTTTCCCCCTCTGACCATTTGTGACTCGTGTTAGGGGTTGTGAATGCTGACCACCCATGCTGCAATTCCTTGGACGTGTTATGGGTTGTGAACGCTGACCACCCATGCTGCGATTCCTTTGTCGTGGTCAGTGACATAGTTTGGTTGTTCGGTGTGCATAGTAGCCACATTGTGCCACTAAATATTGAAGTTCTTTTTCCCTTCTAGTCTATACATAGGGTTCCCAAACCATTGTCTCTCCCTCTGACCATTTGTGACTTGAGTTATGAGTTGTCAATGTTGACCACACATAGTGGACTTCTTTGGTCAGAGTCAATGACGTATGCATCTGTTGGTTTGTCACTGTGCACGCTAGGCACACCGTGCCACTGCTTGTTGAATGTCTTTGTACTTGCTTGTTGATAACTAGTGTTCCCAACCCATTGATTCCCCTCTGACCATTTGTGACTCGTGTGATGAGTTTTCAATGTTGACCACACAATGTGAATTTCTTTTGGTCATGGTTAGTGGCACATGCCTACTTTGGTTTGTCAGTGTACATGGTTGCCATGCCATGTCACTACGTACTAAAGATCTTTGTGCTGTCTACTTCATAGCCAGTGTTCCCAACCCACTGTCATCCCCTCTGACTACCTGTGATACTTATTGTAAGTTGTCAACGTTGAACACATGAAGTGAAATCCTGTGGTCATGATCAGTGACATATGCATACTTTGGTTGGTATATGTGCGGGATAGCCACACTGTGAAACTACATATTGAAGGTCCTTGCACTTGCATATCGATAAAAAGTATTCACAAACCAGTGTTTCCCCCACTGACCATTGGTGACTCGTGTTATGAGTTGTCAAAGTTAACCACACATAGTGACATTCTTTGGTCATGGTCAGTGACACATGCCTACTTTGGTTGGACATTCTACATGGTACCCACACCATGCCACTTTCTATTGAAGGTCCATGTACTTGCTAGTTGATACGTGGTGTTCCCAAACAATTGTATCCCCCTTTGACCATTTGTGACTCGTATTATGAGTTGTCAACCTTGACCACACACAGCGGATTTATTTGGTCTAAGGCAGTACATATGCCTTCTTTGGTCGGTCATTGTGCATGGTAGCCACACCGTGCTACTTCTTATTCAAGGTCGTTGTAATTGCTAGTTGAAAACTAATATACCAAAACCATTGTTTTCCCCTTTGACCATGTATGACTTGTGCTATGGGTTGTGAACGTGACCACCGAAACCATTCCAAAACCATTCTTTGGTCATGGTCAGTGCCATGTGCCTAGTTTAGTTGTTTGGTGTGCATAGTAGCCACACTGTGCCACTACGTATTGAAGTTATTCTTCTTTTCTAGTCGATACATAGGGTTCCCAAACCATTGTCTCTCCCTCTGACCATTTGTGACTCGTGTTATGAGTTGTCAATGTCGACCACACATAGTGGAATTTTTTGGTCATAGTCAGTGACGTATGTATCATTTAGTTGGTCACTGTGCACACTAGCCACACCGTGCCACTACTTGTTGAAGGTCTTTGTACTTGCTAGTTGCTAACTAGTATTCTCGACCCATTGTTTCCCCCTCGCACCATTTGTGACTCGTGTTATGAGTTTTCAACCTTGACCACACACTGTGAAATTCGTTTGGTGATGGTTTGTGGCATAGGCCTACTTTGGTTTGTTATTGTACATGGTTGCCAAGCCGTGTCACTACATATTGAAGGTCTTTGTGCTTTCTAGTTGACAGGTCATATTCCCAAAGCATTGTTATCCCCTCTGACTACCTGTGACTATTGTTGTGGGTTATAAACATTGACTGCAAGAAGTGAAATTGTTTAGTCATGGTCAGTGACATATGCATACTTTGGTTGCTCACGGTCCATGGTAGCCACACTATGCCACTACATATTGAAGGTCTTTGTACTTGCTAGTCGATAACTAGAATTATGTGTGAAGACTACTTATCAACCATTGTTTCCCCCGCTGACCATTTGTCACTCGTGTTATGAGTTGTCAAAGTTGACCACACATGTTGACATTCTTTGGTCATGGTCAATGACATATGCCTGCTTTGGTTGGTCATTGTACATGGTATCCACACCGTGCCACTGCTTAATGAAGGTTCTCCCACTTGCTAGTTGATACGTGGAGTTCCCAAACCATTGTTTCCCCCTCTAACCATTTGTGACTCGTATTATGAGTTGTCAACGTCGACCACACACAGCAGATTTCTTTGGTCAAAGGCAGTACATATGGTTTCTTTGGTCAGTCATTGTGCATGGTAGCCACACCGTGCTACTACTTATTGAAGGTTGTTGTGCGTGATACTTGAAAACTAACATTCCAAAACCATTTTTTCCCCGTACGAAAATTTGTGATTCGTGTTACTGGTTGTGAACGTTGACCACCCATATTGAAATTCTTTCATCATGGTTAGTGACATATGCATAGTTTGGTTGTTCAGTGTGCATAGTAGCCACACTGTGCCACTACGTATTGAAGTTCTTTGTCCTTTCTAGTCGATACATAGGGTTCCCAAACCATTGTCTCTCCATCTGACCATTTTTCACTTGTGGTATGAGTTGTGAATGGCGACCACACATAGTGGACTTCTTGGGTCATAGTCAATGACGTATGCATCATTTGGTTGGTCACTGTAAACGCTAACCACACTGTGCCGCTACTTGTTGAATGTGTCTGTACTTACTGGTTGATAAGTAGTATTCCCAACACATTGTTTCCCCCTTTGACCATTTGTGACTCATTTTAGGAGTTTTCAACATTGACCACACACTGTGAATTTCTTTTAGTAATGGTTAGTGGCATATGCCTACTTTGGTTTGTCAATATACATGGTTTCCACGCCGTGTCACTACGTACTGAAGGTCTTTGTGCTTTATAGTTGATAGCCAGTGTTCCCAAACCACTGTTACCTCCCCAGACTATCTGTGACTATTGTTGTGAGTTGTCAACACTGACCACATGAATCGAAGTTATTTGGTCATGGTCTGTGACAAGTGCATACCTTGGTTGGCCAATGTGCATGGTAGCCACACTGTGCCACAACATATTGAAGATCTTTGTACTTGGTAATCGATAACTAATATTCACAAGCCATTGTTTCCCCATCTGACGATTTGTGACTCCTGTTATGAGTTGTCAAAATAGACCAGACATAGTGACATTCTTTGGTCATGGCTGGTGACACATGCCTACTTTGGTTGGTCATTTTACATGGTAGGCACACCGTGCCACTACTTATTGAAGGTCCTTGTGCTTTCTAGTTGATACGTGGTGTTTCCAAACCATTGTTTCACCCTCTGACCATGCGTGAATCGTATTATGAGTTGTCAACGTTGACAACACACAGCAGATTTCTTTGGTCAAAGGCAGTACATACGCCTACTTTGGTCGGTCATTGTGCATGGTAGCCACACCCTGCTACTACTTATTAAAGACCGTTGTACTTGCTAGTTGAAAACTAATATTCAAAAACCATTGTT
>SZWC01021773.1:29272-40727 GCA_023375785.1 Penium margaritaceum | reverse complement strand
CACATCACCACCGACAGAGAGATTGGGTTGACCCTTAACTTCACACAGAAGGAGATTGGGCTAGACCTTAGCTCCACGCAGTCGCATCCAATGGAAACATGAACGCCAAAGCCACAGCCTTGTCTTGTTATCTGGTGGGCAAGGAGGTGTGCGCGCGCGCGATTGCGTGCAATCGCAACCGCAGCTGCAGAAGCAGCATCGGACTCGCCCCTCACCAAGAGAATATCTGAGCCGCACCGCACACAACACGGCGGCAGTAGGGCAAAAAACACTTTTGACGCTTGAGAGTCGCATGAAGACAGCGTTATCCTCTTTCCCAAAATGATTTCTGCCAACTGACAGCAGTAGGCCAGAAGGCAGTCGGCACTTTGAGCGTGACACCATGACCTTCTCTCTCAAAAGAATGCATGTGCAGCCTAGTGCGACGTGGGCCACGCGTGAGGCAACCTGCCTACGCCAACCTCCACCTCGCTCGTCGAGCTTAACATTAGCGCGCAACCTGTCGTCAGTAGCCCCAATACATGAGGCAAAGACTCTTTGCCTCTTTGCCAAAGAGTGGATGTCAGCAAGCGCCGCTCGAACGCGCCGACCACATGCAAACAACTTGTACCTGTAGACCACTTCGACATGAAAAACACTTACGCATGCAAACCACTTACGCATGCAAACCACTTACGCATGCAAACCACTTGCACATGCGGACCACTTGTACATCCCACCAGCAAGAGCAAACGAGGACGATGCCAGAAAGAGCGGACGGTGCTAGCGAATGCGGTGCGGTGTGGCCATGTGGCCACAAACATGGGGAAGCTTGTGCATACGCGCACTGTGCAAAAAGCACTTGCACACAAATTTCACAGTGTAGCGAGTAAGGCTGTTCAGTCGGATTAAGTATTCAACCCAATCTAAACTATTGTAAAAAATCCGATCCATGATTCGATCAGATCGGATCAGATCGGATCAGATCAGATTGAGATCTCATTGGATTGGATTTCACATGGTCTGAAATGAAACACAGCACAGAGGGACTGGTTGCAGTAGAACAGTGGAAGAAAGAAGCAACACTCTCCCCGACTGAGCAACATGAACGTGGTGCATAGTGCCGCCACTGCTCATCCAACCAAGACCTGTCTGAAGGGTGGGAACACGCAAAACTTTTAGATACGACCAAATCCGAAAGTCTCCCGAGTATCTGATCTGAAACCTATCGGAACTCGAGGCCAAACCCAAAGTCCGGTGCCAAATCCAGCTTGGATTCCCCGAGGTTGAAGTCAGAGAGTTCTTTAGTCGGATGGGATTGAAATAGTCGGATGTCAGCTCGGATCAGACAAAAATTCAATCAAATCCAATTTCACAGCCTTAGTAGTAAGGCAGCCAGAGACAGCCGCACCCCATCGCGTCTACGTTTTCCCTCTTTTGCTCTGCTGGGTCAGATGGGGGCAGGAGCATGGACATGTGGGGGTTCATATGCTGGATACGGTGCGACTGAAGTCCGCATCAGGAAAATGTTTTTTTTTCTTCTTCTCTGCAAGAGAGAAGAACCTTGTGATGACCATGCCCTTCCTTGCAAATGTTCTGTACAAATCATGGAAATTGCATGAGGCTTTGGGTGATGGTCATGTTGGATCAATGGCTTCATTGCACTTCATGCGATGCGTTCGCCGACATTACTACCTGCGACAACTGTCAGGGATCGACGTCAGCTTTGCAAAAGGATGGTGGCGATGGTGAGGGCTTGCCTCTGAGGTGGTGCAATGTCAATATCCAAGTTCACAATATCGCCAATGCCACCCGGCCGCCAACATCAGCTAACATTGCCAATATTTCCGGTATTATCAATATCTTCCTCTCCGTGCCTCTGTCTGTCTCTCTCAATATCAAAGTCCATATCAACATCGAAAACACCATTTTGGATAACACACACATGTTGATATGGATGTCGATATCGATGTCGATCCTCGGGGGGGGTCAAACGATTTTGACATCAAAACAAATAACCCCCTGGGGGTCGATAGAAATCATGTGAGAGATGAATATGAATGTCGATATCACAACAACGATATGAACATCGATATCCATCCATGTTGCGATATCACCGCCCTACTAGCCCTGCGTCCATTCACAGTATTTCACACAGAGTCGGTGGTCTTCTACAGAGATTTCCACTCATAACGGGTCTACCACGGACAGGCGACAAAGAAAACCGCCGACTCGAATGAACCAAAACAGACAAGCTCTCAGAATTTTAACTTCTTTCGTTTAATACTTACAAACGGGTCCATCACAGGCCGCGATTGCCAAAGCAACAAGCCTACAAGACCAATCAGCAAGCCTGGGTAACAATGTTGCAGCTGTGAAGTGTCATGCCATGCCGCTCATAGAGTTGCGACTTTTTAACATTGATGTCGTCGACGATGTCGTCCATATCGATATCGATATTGATATCAATATCGATCGATATCGATTCGATGTTTGACCTCATAGGATGCCCCCCCCCCCCCCTCCTCTTTGAAAGTCAATATCAATATTCCCCACCCTCCCCCTTCTTTTCCCCTGCCATTCTCTGCTTCGATGTCATTTTTAAAATCGATACGAAACATCGACTCGATACATTGATATTGGCTTCCTGGGGGTTGATATCAATGTGAAGTATGTATATACATACATATATACATATATATATATATATATATATACATATATATATATATATATATATATATGCTAGGGTTGGGAAACCGCCGGTTCCGGTTGCAAAGAAAAACCGGAACCGTCGCAACCGACGATTCCGGTTTTTCTTGACACCGGAACCAGCACACCGGTTGCCAGCCGGTTTAGCGGGCGACAACCTACGGCCCGATCGACTCGGTTTTCCCGGTCGCTGTGAGCCCTCGACACGGGTCGAGGGTCTTGTTTGGACAGGTGGGTGCAGGCGATTCCCCCTCCAGGCGGTGTCGCGTTTTCTTTATGAACCTCAACGGTGCGTGAACAAAAATGGGGTCGCGGTTACGTATGGGGTGTGCGCGAACCCTTTTCTATTTTACATGTGCGGATTTGAAAGCTGGCGGAACCATGCCTGGAATGATAGCGGCAATGTAGTTCTCGCACGTGCCAAAAAAAAGAGGGTGGCGGTCACGCGTTGCGTGACCGCCACCCTTTTTTTTCTTGGCATGTGCAAAAATAGAAGGTGGCGGTATCACGTCCGGCGTGGCGGCGGCCACTCCAGACGTGATACCGCCACCTTTTTTTTGCACGTGCGGAAAAAAAAAGGCAGCGGCCCGGTCACGCAATGCGTGACCAGGCCTTTTTTTTTTAACACTCACAATATGAAACGGGGAGGTGCCTTGCACAAACGAGAGAAACGCAAACCATGGAAGTTTACCATGGTTAACGTTTCTCCATGATGGAACTTCCATTGCCCCCTCGCCCCTCCCCCTCTACACCGTCTTTTAGACTGGCAGGCAGAACGACTTGGAGAACAGCCCCCGCCGGTCGCCACACCCCCACGGTCGCGCTTCTCACACGTACAGACGGCGTCGAGTGTACAACGGACAAAAACCGGAAAATCGAAAACCGATTAACCGAACCGAACAGGTCCGTAAGTCGCCGTCGGCAGGGTCAAACCGGAACCGAACCGAAACCGTTGGTTCGGTTCGGTTTGGTTCTTCTCGCGTCTCCACGAGCAAGAAACCGGGAAAAACCGGCTTCCGATCTAAACCGACCCCAGCCCTAATATATGTACATAAATATATACATATATATATATATATATATATATATATATATATATATACATATGTATATATATACATGTATAGAGACATTGTCGATATCAATATCGATACTTCGATATCCATATCGGTACTTCGATATCGCAACTCTAGCCACTGATAGTCTAAAAAAAAAAACTATTTGCAGGTGCAAACAAAAGAAGCTGCAAGGCTCGTAATCTCAGTGCAGTTCAGCTGCTTAGTTTGCGGCTAGACAAGTGGGAAAGCAGCCATGGACACCATGCAAGCATGCATGGATGCATGCTTGCTGGTTTTCCCGTGAAGCATGGATGGCGCCCTACACACAACGACATTGCCGCCACATGATGTTGCTATCACCTCGCCCTGACCGAAGAGGCACGCAATGACAGGAGCTTATCTGGGCGTCGATCTTGCATCGGCAAAAGCGGTAACCCCACCTAGTCTACTGCTTTCTTCCCATTCCAGGCCACTGTTCTTCCTCTCTCTCGTTTTCTTTTCAGAAGACAGTAACTTCCTTCCAACCAGAATCTGAAAGCAACACTTGAGGGAAGATGTCGCACAGACATTTCGACAGACATCCTCCTACCACTGGGCGCTGTGCATCACAAAAAACATCACTCTCTACAACAAACAACACACAGACACGCCCATGCACGCTGTCGCTGTCGTCAAGGCAGCCTTCCACAGCCTTCCACGGCCATTCTATTGCACCAAGATAGTTTATCCCTTTCTTTTCCCCTCGTTTCTAGTTTGCGTTGTAGTTTGATACTGTCGACGATCTCCTACTATGACCAGCCACTTACATCGTCGTCGCGTCGGAGGTAGTTCTTCACGGCCCATTTGACGGCGTGCGCACTCTCGTCGCTCAGGTCTACTGCGATGGCTATTTTCCTACCACTTCCACTTCCACTTCCGCCATGCTTTCCTCCGCCTGACGACGCCATCGCATGTGTAGACACCTTCTCTTCTTCTTCCTGCTCCTCCTTGTCCTTCACTTCTTCTTCCTCCTCCTCCTTTGTGTCCTTCTCTTCCCCCCGAGATCCTCGTCCCTCCACGCCTTCTTCTCCACGCTTCCTCTTCTCCCCTCTCTCAGCCTCAACGACAGCACCCTCGCCCTTCCCCTGCGTGTCCGAGGCTTGTCGTCCCTCGGTTCCTGGCGTCGCTGGTGCTGAAGCTTCGGTAGCTTGACTACCTGACCCCTGTTCTTGTTGCTGCTCTGTCTCTCCTGCTTTGGCGTCGGTGGTGGCGGCAGCAGGCTTGTCGTCAGAGTGGAGAACAGCTTCTGCTGCTGCTGCGGTTGACGCGGCTGCCAACGCCACCAGTTGCTGGTCCCTCATCTGAAAGGGATGTGCTCGCGTTACTGCGAGTGTAACTAAGCCGATNTCATCAAGTCTTGCGTTCACGCCTAGGGAAGCTGGGTCAGTTGGTCCGCCCTAAAAAAATGGTGCAATTTTCTCGTCGGGGCTTGCAAGTGAGATAATCGAGTCGAAAAGAAGAGCATTTGTGGGACAATGAACCCTATCGAAAGCAGTTTGGATTTAAGAACCTAGTTCTCGATGGTCGAAAAAAATCAACATACCGGGCCACGCTGAAGCCGGGTCTTACAGGGAACAGGATCTTGATAAAATGCGAAACACGGTATTGTCATAGGAGGGCCACAGGCAAAAAATCATGGACATTTTGAAAGTAACGCAGGTGCCCATTGACGGCAGATCGGTGACACGTTTTCAGAAACATGCGTGGTATGGATGAGCAATGCGGAAAATCTGACGCTGCAAAGTGTTTCCCGGTGATGAAGAAGACTTTGGATGAGGTGGGTCAGGATTCTGATTCCAGACGTTTCAGTGGTCACTGAAAAACATTAGATCGGACAACTCGAACAGCATATTCTTTATGCATTCGCGCTCTTTAAGCTGAGGGCATCTCAAAACACTCCTACTGCGAAGGCGTTGCTGAGGCAGGCTACATTCTTGTTGGAAAGGAACTATGAAAGCCTCCTGGGGAGTATCGGCGCGCGGGTGGGAGGCGTGGGTTACAGCTCAGCACAACTGCAGCTGCAAGTGGCTCCAACTCCGCTGGTGGAGTGTTTTCTTCTCATCGGTTCGTGTACATTTTTTTTAGACGTCCGCGAACTTATATCGATGATTACCGCATCGTTTGATCTCTAGGACACACAAAACAAGCGAAGGAATATTCGATGGCTTTCATACAAGACGGCGGACTGGCCTTCGTCCCTTATAAGGATCCGGACTGGTCAAGGACACGAGGTCAGTTGACCACAGCAATTTCCGGATGCGAGAGAACTTGTCAGGAGCAAACCTACACACTCCAAGACAACTTCAGCTGCATACCCGGTTTCAATTCACGACACACAAAAACATAGAAACTTTTTTAAATATACTAAAAATCAAAAAAAAATCCCTGGAATTCAGAATATTATCAATATTCATCTATGACAATTCTTCAACTAAATTGAAACATGAAAACAAAGTCAAACACAATCACCACAAATCATTAACAAAAAGCACCGATCATGCATGAATGAAAGTGAAAATACATAACTTAATTTACCTAAATTTATTTACCCAATTTAACAGATACCAAATCATGTATATGAGCATGTGAATGTATGCACTCATGTACACACATGTGGTTGTAACGAATGTACCCAATGTAGTCCATGGTGGGTTTCAATTTTCATGAATGGTTACCATGAAAAATATTTCTTCTTAAATTTAATGTGAAAGTGTAAATTTTCAAAACACAAATTCAACATAACTTTCATGGAGAACATCGCATGCAATGTAAATTTGACAAAAGAATAACATGTGAAAAAAAAAAGCACCAGAGGAAATTCAGAGAGAGAAAAAAAAGTACAATGAGGATGGTAGAAGGTTAAGTTAATTATTTCTTGCTTTCGCATTGACAACATCTTTTGTTCCCCTTCCTGTGGGGAATATTGCATTAATTGTAGTATCACATCAACGTCCATCGAAGGCGAGATTTCCGTGGACAGTGAATTCCCTCCGCCACAATCATCATTGTGGCCTTGGATTCTTGCATTTGGCGTTGTAGTCAGCGCCGTCCGTGTCGCTAGCTCTTGCGATCAATTGCAAGAGGTCGTATTGGCTGCCTAAAATGGCGATCACTTTCCAAATAGGGCAAAATAGCCATGATATCCATGATCCCAAAGCGCGGACCCTCCCATGTCCACGAGCGAAAAACTGTCCACCATATCCAGCACTTCAGATATAAAAACCTCATATCCGCAGAGGTCGTGGTTAACCGCGCCGTATCCACATTGGAGATTACGACTACGCCATACCGACATGTCGTAGTTTTTGTTAAGAAGTGGACGTGGGGTTGTTGATAATTCATTCAATATATGGAAGTCGTCATCGATAAAAATCGACTGTCCGTTGTTAGAGAACGGCTGATGTCGGCCAAACGCATTGTATTTCAAGTGAAATGAAATCGTCCAAGTGTTTGGTCGCCAATGTGTAACATGCAAGCGTCCCCATCAAACAGCCATTGCATTACGGGGGGATAAGACTTTTGCATGAACAAAGTTGTCAAACTCACCGTTCTTGTGACCGATATTCATTTTGGACAGATGGTTTTTGTATTTAAAACCGTCCTTAACATCGGCACTTACGATTGAAAACAACAGGACGGTTCGTCTTCACGCCGCCCGTTGCTGTCAGCATCCGCCAGCCTGTCAACCTTGTCCGATGTCTTCCGCCCAACGTTCACAATGTCGTCCCTTGCACGACATTCGATGCGCCGACTCGTGGAGTCGCATGAGTAGCGCGCATGTACGAGGCCCTTGTGAGACGGTCACTTCCCGCGAACATGTGCCACTATGTCTATTTTGTGTAGGATGCAAACGCCATGTCAACAGCCGGAGGGAGGCCCATCGCCTTCCGGTGTCCTGTTCAGGGTTTCCTAGGCTCCCGCACTGGACCCTGCTCTCAACCGCTGTCCAGAGTAGGGTCCAATGCCCCGTCATGCTTTTGAGACAGGCACCACGCTATGCTACCGCACGCCACAGACACGGACGTCGACGCCTCTAAGCCCGGTGCCCGTGGGTATCTAGTCTATTTACATCCAATTTTACATGTATTGTACCCATTTCGTCGAAGGTGGCTGCCCAGTTGAAGTGGGCTGCCTCGCGTAGGCGTAGGTCAAGCGATGTTCCTGTGGTTTGTGAACCGCGAGCACTAACACGCCCACAGCTGAATGAGCCAGGTCTCGTGCCCCAAATCCCATCCACCCAAAACCTCGTGTATGACGAGTACTTTGAGCATGAGCAGCGTGCTCAAGTGCTCGTGATTTCACCAGAACAAGCAAGAGACACCCTCAGGCTGTCTCACCCGAGTCATGAGGCTGGTCAATATGATGTCCCGAGTTAATTGTTACTTGAATTGCCGTTTTCTGCTCTGGCCAATGAAATTGGCCATGTCTTCTTCTTTGTGGTGTTGTGTCCTCCAACGATGAGGCGTCGGGTCAGGCCCCAAAGCGTAGGAAGGCAGAGCCTACTTTTCCTGTAGGCATGTTGTTCCGGAACATGGCGGAGGCACGTGCAGCAGTGGATGACTACGCCATCACCAACAGGATGACTATCCGGTGGCTATGCAGCGAAAAGACGCGGTTCACTACACGGTGTGGACAGTTCAAGGACAAGAATTGCCGGTGGCTTCTTTGTGCCCATGTTACGCCAAACGGCGTCGCCGTCATCGTCTCGGAGTTTGTGGACGGTCACAAGTGTGTCCCAAGAGTAGTGGAGATCCGGTGAAGACTGTGAAGTAGGTGGCACGGCAGATTGAGTCAATGCTAGAGGGGAACCCAATAGCAGACATGAAGACATTGTCAGCTGTGGTTCGCAAAGCAATAGGTAAAGCGGTGGACAAGAACACCATGTACCGGGCGAAGTCGAAGGCCCAAGAAAATCTCATCAGCCCAAAAGCCCTATCATGGAGCCTATTCCCAGTCTACTGTGAGGAGGGATGACACTATGTCTTGTGTTTGCATGTCTTCTCCATTCCATGATGTACTCTCTGAAGTGGTACTAACACTTTCTTTTGTGTGCATTGCAACTGAAGCGTGTGGATAAAAACACGCATGCTCCGGCCTAGGCAACCAAGGATGGCGTCTTCATCCGCGCATTTGTCGCACCTGGAGCCACGGTCTTGGGCTTCCAGCACGCTTGCCAGATCCTGACAATGGACGGCACGCTCCTTTAAAATGGTCACAAACAAATCTTGCTCATCAGCCAATTATTTGACGCAAACGACAAGGTTGTGCCGATGGCGTGGGCAACGGTTCAAGGGGACAATGAGGAAAAGTGGACATGGCTTTTGGAGCAGCTGGCGATCGCGTATCCCACAACAACCCAGAAAGGTACTGTTGTCATTTACAACCGTGACAAAGGACTGTTGAAGGCTATGGAGAAGGAAGGGCCTGGGACACATCACACGTACTACTGCTTTCACTTGCCGCAGAACAAAAGGCAGAAATTTGGTAAGCAAGGTGGCTACTCGTTTTGGTGGCTTGCACATGCGCTTACACCACCAGGATGGAGGAGGTGTGAAGAACAGTTGCGTGCTGTCAACTCCAAAGCTGTAGTGTACCTTCTTGGCGCAAACGGAGTTGGCGGCATTTCGAAGGAACAGTGGGCCAGAATGTACAGTCCACTCGGGCGTGGTGGACACACCACGTCCAACGCGGCGGAGTCTTTGAACGCCCGCATCGTTGAGTGCCAAAAACTGTTTATGTTCTACTGCTTTGTGTCCGTGTATGTGTGTGTGTAGCGGCTGCTTGAAGAAAGGCGTAGACTCAGCAAGTCATGCGAAGGGAAACCTGTGCCGACACCGGCAAAGCGGCTGCTCAACAGTTGCGTCTTAGCCCATAACTACGACATCGTGAAGGAAGGGCCCCAGAGTGGTAGTGTGGCGATGCCAAGCAATAGGACCTGGATGAAGAACGTGCTGGAGCGGACGTGCACGTACGGTTTTTGGAAGGAGTGGGGCCAACTATGTGATCATGCATGCGCTTACGTCATCCGTGGTGGAGAGCAAGCGGAGCCACTATGCAACGTTCGACTAACACGTATGTCATACAGGCACACATACAGCTTCGCGATGCCATGCGTGAACCCTGTGTTGCTGAAAGTCGAGGAGGGAGTTTTGTGGCAGCAGCCGGGCCCAAAGCGTGGAGCAGGGCGGCCAAAGAGTGCGCGGTGGGACCGCGAGGACAAGCGTCGGAAGAACTACATCTGTCCCCGCTGTGGCAAAAAGGGACACACCATGAAAAAGTGTAAGAACGAGCCTGTTGTGGCTCTTATTGCTGAGGCAGCAACCAACGCTCTTCAACGCCGGCTACAGTGCGCAGGGGACACTGTGCGGGCAGAGGCCTATGCTGGTCGGCGGCCTCCAGCAGAGACCCAAGCAAAAAAAGAAGCTGCTGCAGCTGTACCACAAGTTGCAGCTGTTGCCATTGGTACCCCCTGCACCACCGCATTGGTTGCACAGAATGCAGGCACAGAAGCAGAAACCATTGTTCTGCTGTCCGACGACAGTCCAAGCACCGGCGTGTTGGGCATTGGTACAGGCTGGGGGTGGGCAGGGCAGGCACGGCGCACAAGCACAACTGCAGCAGCAACCAGAGTTGCTGCTACAGCCTCTACAATCGTTGCGACAACTGCAATGGCAACAGGGCCTACCGTTGTCGACAATGACGATGCTGAGTACAACCCCGAGGTAGCGGGATATGACTCTGCGTAGGAAGAGATCTACGATCCTGAAAGGCATGTTCTGAGTGACTCGGATGAGGAGGATCAGGAGGATGACGACCATTTCTCTGACCCGCAGTAGCAGAGGGAGTGGGAGGCCATAAGTTTCCGTCAGCAGCAACAGGATGGGAGGACTGCGCTGAAGAGTGGGATGACGAGCCCGATGTGTTGTAGAATGTAAGTGTGACATGTTGTTATTAAAGCATGTTATTCATGGTTGTAGTCCCAGTTTTGGTTCTACGTTCACATTAACGATCCAACCATGTGTTTTGTGTCGTGCAAGTGATGGACAAGTGGAACCAGCTAGGAGCACAAAGTGGCAAAACTGGGAACAACAGCATGGTCTATTGGCCTCCACCATTGGGACGCGAATGGAGCTAACATATCACAAGACTTGTGTTCACATGGATAGATGTTGCAGAGGTAGGACACCACTTGGGGAGAAGCAGCTCAGGTAGGGTGGCTCAGATTACACATAGACGTCGTGGTGTTCTTGTTTGCTGTGAAGTGTAATTTTGTATGAACCATGTTTTTGTCTGATTGGAAGGTCAAATGAAGACGTTGTCAAAGCAACAGTTCAGTCATAGACTGACGTTACAGAAAGCAAAGAAAAAAATCTTGTTTTTAGGTGTTATCTGCTGTCATGCCGTGCTATAAAGGGTTGCCTTCGTAGTGTTGTTCGTTCTCCTACATACAAGTTCACTTTTCATGCCTAACATTGACGCCAATGCCGAGGATGATGGATTGTGTGACGTCCTTCTTTGTCGGAGCCGGTGTGACATACTTCCTCATGAGGTGGAAAGACTGGGCGCCAAGGCCAGTTCACATTGTGAAAATGTACATGTGTCCATTTCAACATGGAGCGTGTCCCAAATGTGACATTCTCTTTCACGAGGAGGAGAAAGATGTTTTT
>SZWC01021773.1:15975-29028 GCA_023375785.1 Penium margaritaceum | reverse complement strand
AAGACAGAAGACAATGTGGAGTTTGTAGACTTCTACCCTGATAATTGTTGTCTAATAGGCAACTTGTATCCTGCCTGTGAGTTCATGTCGTGGATCTATTCTTCGCCCCCTACAGTCCAGCAATGGTTGGTGAGTGGACGCCCGGGTCCCTTCACTGCAGGTCGTACACACTAAGAGCGCCTTACCACCAATATGGGACCACATTCAAAAATAGTGTTCCATTACAACTAGCCTTGGTGTGCTTCTCAATGAATGTCTTTCTCTCAATTCCACTGGACATATTGTTCACAAAACCTTGACATTATTCATGTAATACCCGTTACGGTATCATTTTGTACTCCATGTTGCAGATGCAATGTCACAACACTAAACCCATTCTATGAATCATGCTTCCATGTCATGTGCATTTCACGTTGATAGAACGATTTAAAAGGAACACACACAATGTTTCATTACAATTGGCCTTCGTGTGGTTCTCATTGTTTGTCTTAGTCACAATAACACTGGACATGTTGTTATAAAAATAATGACAGTATTACTGTTTTGCCCAAACATGCATGATTATTGGGGGTAGCAACACTTGGATGTGCCTTCAAAAAGTTGAATTCATGCTTATTGGAATTTTTGTTCTTTTTCCCTAGTTATTAATCATGTCTTCCCGGTGACTACATTGAGTACACGTGCATAGACAAAAGTATCCTTGTCAATGTTGAAACGTTGCATTGTTTTCACTGGTCTTCTTGCCTGCAAGGGTGAGTGGGAACTGTAATGAATCGATGGAAAATCACACCATGTTCATGGATCCATTAGTTTCACAAGCCTTGCAATATGTGTTGTCACTTATTCTACTAACAGGTCCGTGCTCATTGAGGGTTCCCAACTGTTCAAACAACCCTTAGACCGGGGTGAAGGCATCCGGTGTGCAGTCACCCAACACATCACTTTCGGTGTTGGACCATCACCTTCAATGAATATCCCAGGGTAGTGTGCATTTCTCCGGTCCCACCCCTACTTGATGAGCCTCCACTGTCGCCTTGCTTTGCCCGGTTTAGGCCACGGAACGTCCACACACCACCCTACGTGTGTAGGCACCCTGGTAGTGGTAGGGCTTCGTCCCCAAGACATTGAAGCAGTGTGGAAGCTTTCTGTACGTTAATGAGACAAACCAAATCAATCCGTGAATAAATTGAGTGCATGTAGGGACGCGGTTAAAGGTGTCATGTCATACAGGTTTGTGACCTTTGGGAATGCAAAGCATTCTTTTTGCTAACGTAGGATGTCACCGACATAGCAGCTTTTGGCGGCATTCACAAGCGGGTTTGCTTGGAACCTGTCCAAACTACACATCCACATGCAGTACAAACCCCCCACTAAATGGACGCTCGTACAATGCCTCACGGCTACAGTTTACAACATCTGTCATGTCGACGCTCTCCGCATTGTTCGTTTGCACACATAATCGCCTATACACTTGTCCTATACTTCTCAGGTGGAAGTGCCATCAGTCAATACTCCACCACATAACGGCCAATGACGCACGGTTCTGCTCATGCAAAGTGCTTACCAGCGTTCAATCCAGTGTGGACATATGGTTCTTCAAGGAAAAAGTTGTGGACATGGGGTTCTTTTTGTGTTGTACGTGGACATAGTGAGCTAAACGAGTAAGCACGTGGTATGGCGGATAAAAAGTCATCGCCGTCTAGATATGGGGTTGTTAAAGAGCGGTCCGTGGATATGGTGGATCTATCAAGAATTCGATGGGTACATGGTATCGACCCCGTTCCAAATATCTCATTTGAAGCTGTTACTGTAGTACACACACAGATCATTGGGGACAAGGTCACTACAAGTGATGATTTCGCGAAATCTCCACATGTTCTCCGTAGTGGTCCTTTACGAGTGAATGGTAGTAGTTGCAGAATCATGAAAACACCGACAAGTCTCCAACGATGGTCGTCGTTGGAGAATCAATGATACCCTCCACTGCCTTTGGGTCCATGGTGATACGTTCATCGTCAATGATGTGGCCCACAAACTCGATCAAACGGCGACCAACGTTGCATGTTGAAAATTTTCTCTACAATACCCCTCTTTGTAAAATGTTGAGAACATTTTGGAGATGTCCAGAATGTTCCTATGGGGTGTGGCAGTACACCAAGATGTTGTCGAGATACACGTAAAAAATGTCAAGGTACGATTGGAATTTGTTTTCATTGACACCATACATGTGGCAAGGGATTTGCTAGTCTTAATGGCATGATTGTGAAATCGAAGTGCCCATGTTTGGTGCAGAACACCATTTTCTCAATTTCCATGTCATGTACATAGATTAGACGATTGTCGCTACATAGGTAAATGTTGGTGACAATGTTTACCCCACGGAGTTCATCAAAATCTTCACATGCTCGTGGAAAGGGACAATGGTTCCTGATGGTTTTTATGTTGAATGCTCAATAATTTGTGCACACCCGCATCTTGCCTGATTTGTTTTCATGTCAAGTAAAAGTGCCACGTAGGTTGACGTACATGGGCCCGACAAACCTTTGACCCCATATCTTGTCCAACAGTTTTTTTTAGCTAAGGCAACTCGTAGCGGGAGGGCCGATTCGGCCCTCCCTCCTCACTGAAGTGAGGGGTGGTTGCGCATCACCCCTTGCGTCAGCGAGGGCAGGCCGGTGGCCAGCAATTTGCTGGCCGCTGGCCAGCTCACTGCCCGCAGGCTCGATAGTCAGCGGCTGGCCAAGTGACCGGCCGGCGGCCAGTCGGCCAGCCGCCAGCCGTCGATCGCGACCTCAGTCCGATCGGCGGTTGAGGGGCCACGAGGGCCTCAAGGGCAAGGCCTCGTGGCCTCGTGCCCTCGCCCCGGCCCACCCTCCTTGCAAATGAGTGAGCAAGGATGAGGGATTGGGACGAGTTGCGAGAGGCAAGAAAGATACGACAGTTTTGGCATGAAATTGCAAGCGTGCCTCGCACGCGACGATTTTGTGCCAAAATGTAAAAAACGTAAATCAAAGTTTGTTTGCAACATACTTTGACAGTAAAATAATGGAATAACTTGTGCAACGCGCCAGTTCGAGGTAAAAACCCTCGGTTTGGGTCCCAAAACCAAGGGTAAGGCTAATAACAGAAATGGGCCTCCGGAGACTTGATGTATTGGAGTCTCCCTACTCTGGGTCGTTGATGACGATTGACAATGAGTTTTGCAAAGGAGGTAAACCCCTAATGCGGATTGAGAATGACATTCTGTGAACTCCGACAACGACTTCTGAGCAGGAGCTAGAGACTTGACTCGTTATAGTGGTTCTTAGAGCCAGACGACCCCCGCGACCAAGGGTTCAACGGAAATGGCGGCTACGTCGTATACAAAACGCTGCTGGCAGCTACAAGCAGCAGCAAAAATGCCAGAACGGACTACGGTATCTATACTTCATGGGTTGAAGTGTCGTAAAGTGCGTTGGAGAGCCGGAGAAAGGCTCTACTTGGAGAAGCCTCTCCCTTTCAGCCTCTCCTCACTTCCAGGGGGCTAAGAAGTTTTTTGTGGGACGGGATGGGGACTGTCCACCCCAAAAACCCACCAAATCCTCCCCATGTACAACATTTCTCCCTCCCTCCCTTGTCCTAAAAATTGGGGCAACTTCCTTTCCCAAGACCAGGGACTCTCACAACCTGAGAGCACCCTAAAAAGAAGAAGGGTGTAACCTTGAAGGGTTTTGACCGCACTCCACCGCCGCCGGCTGAAGGGAGACGCTGTCCAAGAATGCGAGAGGCATCAAAGAGCGTGAAGAGAAGGCCAAGGAAGACAAGAAGACAAGAGGAAGACAAGGAGGTAGAAGAAAGAGTGAAAGAGGTACCAAGAATATTCAAAATTCTTCCTTGCAGTCCTTGCTCTTGTTTCGTGAGCGACACTCACGTCCCTTGTCATTTCCTTGTCTTGTAATTCTTGGTTTTCCTACATTCTAGTCACTACAACTTGCCGTGAGTCACAGCTTACGAAGACTAGTTTTCAAAATCCACGCCCTTGTGCCGATGTGGCGGTCTAGGAAAGTATACGATAAGTTTGTTATTGCCTCACCGATCGTGAGAGCAAGGAGATTGTGGGAGGTGAGCCCTCCTCAAAGTTGTGGGATGATCCCCACAACAAATGTCACATGTTAGTTGCATGGGCGATGAGATGGCAAGTGCCAGATCATCAAAGACCAACAAGGCCAAGGTGGTGACGGCCTCACCACACGCCCTCGAAAGACTCCAAATCTTGGGAGCCGCCGCCGTGAGTGCGGTTGCCAAACCAAAGGCAACCAAATTGCCAAAAGCAAACGGCGCCAACCTCGGCGATACCAAGAAGTGTGCAAAAGCCAAAAAAACACTCGATGAGCATGTCGATGCGCATGTGGACGACCCCCAGACGATAGTCGACACGCTCGAGAAGGACCACCCGGGCGTAGACCCCGAGAAAGAGCACGACGCCGACAATGGCAAAGGCGATAAGATCGCGGTCATCACCATCGTCGTATGGCAAACTCAAGTCGATTGCTCAAGAAGGACAAGGCACTCGTCGTATCGCCTAACGTTGTCGACAGCAACGAGACTGCCGAGAGCAGCAAAGGTACCAAAAGCAGCCACGCGGGAAGTTCCCACGAGTACAAGCCGGACAACGTCGCCGTGAAAGCAATTTGCGATGACTACCGCAGGCTTGCTGAGTTTGCTGTTAAGGCGGCGGGCCCACTCAAGATCACCACCGACAGTGGAGGTACGACACCACTCGGAGGAGTGGGGGCGGACCCCCCTTCCTACGATGTCGCCACAATGGGGCAGGGCAGCGCCCACTCGAGCGTCATCGCTCACGACAGCCTCCTCTAAGAGGTGGGACTCCATGGTGGTGTGTACGCAAACCGTACCCTCCTAGATTGGGTAAAGGTGCACAGACAATGCGAGGCCCTGGAGGCTATTGCCGATGCTGTGACGACATCAGAGCTAAAGTTTACGTTTGCCAACCTACTGGCCCAAGTCAGACAGAGCATCACGGACCTCGACCGTGATCGCCAGCTGCAGCACCTAGCCGCCCATGAGGCAAGCCGCTGATGCAACAACCTCGACAAGGCATTGTAGAGCATGACACAGGTGTGGATGTAGTATTAAGCGCAACGCGCCATAGTTATTGATGCCACTTTCGGTGGTAGCGACGACTTGCCTACCTCGATGACTTCGGGGCCGGTCATGAACACGTCCTTCCTCCACATTGTGGAGATCTTCCGGAAGGACGTGAAGTTGACCAACTGGCTTAACACCATGAAGCACGTCCTACGCGTCCACAAGGCTCCACTCAACTAGTGGAGCGACCTTGCCAAAACGCGGTTTGAAGACAAGCTCTTCAAGAATGTGGTCAAGGAGTAGAGTGCCCACAAGCCTCACCTTGAGTGGCAAACCATGCCGTGGGAAGCCTTCTATGCAATCATGCATCAGAGGTGTACCCAGCATGAGGAGGCGTAGTGCGCTTTCCACAAGATCAAGGACTTCAAGCAGCTAGATAACTCTCTTGAGGCCAACTTGAGCGAGTTTACTACTGTTGTGGAGGAAGCCGAAAGCTTCACTGAGAGCGACGGTACCCAGACCTTCAAGTACCCAAAGTGGTTACTGCTAGAGTACTTGCACGATGGTTTTTCCAACGAGAAACTGAAGGACAAGACCACCACAATCACAACGGGCGAAGCTGGGACAAACAAGAGGGTTTTACGAGACTACATGAGCGAAGTGTATTCGGCAAACCCGAAGCACTACTCGGATGCGCGGTTGAATGTGCATGCACAGTAATTCTGTGATGTACGCATGGATGCTACAAGGGCTAGAGGGACAGGCGGGCAGCGGGACAGGGTCAAGGGAAAGCAACCGGCAAACCCATCAACCAAGATGAATGGTGGGAACAAGCCCCCCAACCACAATCGTGGCCGCAATAATGACGACCTGCAGGTGGCGCGCGAGCATCGTAACACGGCCTTCCACGACGGACTGTGCCACAACTACATGCAGCCCAGAAACTTCAGGGCTCAGTGCCCTGAGGTTGCTGGTGGCGGACAAGAGGCCGCGGCGCTAGCCCCAGCAGCAACACCTCATGGGGAGGGTACCGCAAGAGGCCACTGACAAGGCTGTGGACAAGGTCGCGGTCAAGGCAATGGGCCGGGCCGTGGTAACGGACAAGGCCGTGAGGCGGGTTTTCTCCAGCCCTCAGTGACTTTAGTGGGGACCACTCAGAGGTAAAACTGGATCACGAGTGTGTGTTCATGTTTTCAGACGAGGATGTTACACAATTTAAGTTTTTGACCAATTCAAATTTCCTTGTTGTTTTCTCCCCTCATTGAACCTTATTCTGCACTAACTCATCAACATTGCCCACTAAATCTTTCATCACCAGACTAGAAGCATGACCAAAAACTGCTTAGTGGTTGTGACACCGACCAGTGTGTAAGAATAGTGTAACACAATGATTGAAGCAAACATCATCAAAGCAATGAGTTCAATCACGTTCGCGATACCATTTGTTGACGATTTCGATCCAATGAAATTTAAACACTAGAAGGTGCTAGCCGAATTCACACATGAGAGGTTAATCATGGGGGTTGTGCTGTCTGCCATCTAGATTCCGTTTTTATCACAAACTTGGCTTATCATCGTTGAACCTGTTCACTCGGAAGAGTGTAGGAAACATGACGATGTAGTTCAAAGGACACCCAGCTGGTGCTCTTGTGAATGTACTTGATAACACTAGAGGAGATGACTCCTTTGTTAGCCTTGGCTTGAAGCAACAGGTTGGCTTGAAGTACGAGCCATTAAATGGCACAGTGGTCGTCGGTGACAACCGTACGATGCCCGTGATTGATACTTGTAAAGTGAACATTTTGTATTCAAGGATACACACAGAGCGTAACGTTGAAAGTACTCAACCTTCTCGACCCGTTTGATGTGGTGTTAGGTGAACCTTGATCCATGAAAACAAGGCTTTAATGTGCTCTAGATCAAAGAGTTTGATCCTCCGAGGAGGATATTGTCGCTCTACGTTGATTCCGATTAGAGAATCATCGCTGACTTAACTCAAAGTCTATGCCAGCTTGTATGCAATGCAGGTCAAGAGACATATTCGACAAGCTTGTTGATGCTTTATTCAATTGCAAAAAGTGGAGGATGGTGTGAAGGAAGACACGCCACAAGAGATCACATCTCTACTGGTGGAGTTATCGGATGTGTTCGACGACCCACCGGCTGGGCTTCCACCATAAAGATAGATGCGCCACAAGATTTCGCTGCAGCCGGAGGTGACTGCTCCATTCATATCCATGTACTACCTTAGTCTAGTAGGAAGGCGAGATGCTGAACTCCAAATCAAAGAGTACCTTGCAAAAGGATAGATTGAGCCAAGTAGCTCGTTGTACGGTGGGCCGATCCTTTTTGTGAAAAAAAAGATGGTGGTTTATGCATGTGCAAGGATAACCAGGCGTTGAACAAACTAATGGTGAAAAACCGATTCCTCTTGTCACGCATTGAGGACCTTTTGACAAACTCCAAGGGGCAAAACTATTTTCTTCCTTGGATATGTCTCAAGAGTACCATCAAATCCACATCACATAAGATGATTTTTCCAAAATCATGTTTTGAACGCACATGGGACACTATGAGTTGAGTGTTATGCTTTGGGCTTACAAATGCCCTGGTGACCTTCCAAGGAGAAACAAACCAAACGTTCACCAAGGAACTTGGTCAGTTTGTCTTGGTTTACCTAGACGACATCTAGGTTTTCTCCAAATCAATGGAAGAGCACATAGAACATCTGCACAATGTCATTGCAATCCTTCGGGAACACAAGTTCTATACCAAAGTGAGCAAGTGCAAGTTTGCACAAGATGAGATTGAATACCTTGGACACGTCGTCGGCAAAGACGGTGTCTGTGTGGACCCACAAAAGGTCCAAGCCGTTGTAGACTGGCCACGCCCAAAACATGTTGGGCAGATGTGGTCTTTCCTTGGTGTTGCAAATTACTTTCGATGGTTTATGCAAGGGTATTTGACCCTGGTAGTACCGCTAACCAGGCTCACGCAAAAAGACGTGTATTGGGAATGAATATTTGATTGCAAGAACACTCTTCTCAAATTCAAAGAGCTTCTCTCCACAGCGCCCATCCTAGCTCTTTCGGATCCATCTCAAACGTAGGAGGTTCAATGTAATCCGTGGGTAGTAGGACTCGGAACCATCCTCATGGAGAACGGTCACCCATTTGCACATGAGAGCCGGAAGCTCATCCCCGTGGAAACGCGGTACAAGACTAGTGATCAATATTTCCTTGCGTTAGTACACACTTTAAAGATGTGGCATTGCTACCTCAAGGGTGCTAAAGGGGTTGTAACGGTCGTGACCTATCAAGACGACATGCGCATTGGAGCAAATACCTGAGCCGAATTTTATTCACATGGGAATATAGGCCAAGACGCATCAATGTGGCCGATCCACTAAGCTGATAGCGCGTGCAAATTAAAGCAACCACCGAGGTCTGTGGGTGTTTTATGGCCATTGCAATAGCAATTGTACAAATACCAATTCCTCCTGCACCTCTGTGGCAACCACCACAAGAGATCGTCCATTACAACAGTTTTGTAAACATGATCCAAATGGGATACCATGTGGATTCTTGGTTTCAAGACTCTCAAAATCTGGACATGTACAGATTGGTGTAGGCCACATGAATCTTCTGGCACAAAGAACAAGTTGTTGTGCCAAACTGGGGAGACCTTCGACCAAAGATTATCTCCTAGTTCCACGACCCGCCGGTCGCAGGTCACGTGGGACCTCGAAAGACCAGACAGAAACTCTTGGACCACTATTGGTGGTCAGGATGAAGTGTCGTTGTCCGAAAGTATTGCATGAAATGCAACCCCTGTCTTAAGAATGAAGCTAGTAACAAGAGGTCTGCTGGACTCCTCCAGCAGCTTCCCATCTCTAGCAATCCATGGGAGTGCGTCAGCATGGATTTCACTACTGGTCTTCCAGAGACAGCCCGTGACCACGATACAATACTAATGGTTGTGGATCTTTTGACGAAGATGACACACATTATTCCTACAACCTCTGATGTGAACGTAGAGGAGAGTGCTCGTCTCTTCTTTGAGGGTGTCATAAAGTACCACGACTTGCCGTTGCGTGTTATCTTCGATTGAGATAAAAAAGTACTAGTATGTTATGGAAAAAGATGCATGAGTACTTTGACAGCGATTCGCAGATGTTGATATCATTTCACCCTCAAATTGATGGACAAACAGAGCACATGAACTGCACTCACGCATGTACGTCGATCCTGCCATGAATGACTGGGATACATTCCTACCACCGGCAGACTTTACGGTAAATAACTCGGTGAACGAGTCTACAGAGTTCAAACCGTTTGTGTTGAATAGTGGTCGGCATCCAGTTGTGCCCTCTTCATTGTTGAAGAGTGGGAGTACAGGAGGACAAGTTCCTTTGGCTCAAGCTTTTACCGAGCACATTGACTCCTTCTTATAGGAGGCGAAGGGTCACCTTCAAGCTGTTCAGCAACAAAAAAACGCGCATGAAAAAAAAAGTTGCCGTGAGGCCTCGTTTGACATTGGTGAAAAAGTGTTTCTTAGCATTAAGAATCTTTAGTTGAAGTCGCCAGGGGCGCAAAACTTCTACCGAAGTGGATTTGGCGGTTTCCCATCGTTGCACGCATCGGGCTAGTGGCATGCTGATTGCTGCTTTTGTCGAGTATGAAGACACATGTCGTGTTTCATGTGAGCCTGTTGGCTCCATACACAACAGAGGGAACCATTCAGCCACCACCGGTAGTCCTTGCTGCTGATGGCCAATACGAGGTTCTTCGCCTTCTCCAGCACCGAGAGCATACTCTCCGATCGCAGTTTGTTCGGGAATACCTCATTCATTGGGCTGGGTGTGGACCTGAAGATAACTCATGGGAGCCCAAGTCCTGGTTGCCCAAAGGGGTGGTCAACAGGTATTGCAGTGAGCTAGCAGCTCGCACGCATGGACATGTGTCAAGAGGTACCACCTAAAAGCAGAAAAATTGACCAACATTCCTACAGGGCGGCATTCATGGTCTGAAACCATAGGAGGTTGGGGGTACCCAACATGGTTGTCGCGTGGACGCTCCAACCTAAAGGGGGAGGCTGCTAGCGATGCTGACCAACAAGCTGCAGCTTAGGTCCAAGTGCCATGCGCGTGTTCATGTTTAGCTAATGATTGAAGTTATTTATTCTTCTTTTACAATGTTGATGACTCACTGACTAACAACCCTGCTTGTTGTTCATGAACCAAGACGATTCATAACAAGTGGGGAGGAACATAGCGGGGGGGCCGGTTCCGCCTTCCCTCCTTGCTGAAGGAAGGGGTGGTTGCGTACCATCCCTCGCATCAGCAAGGGCTTGCCAGCAGCTAGCACTTCACTGGCCCCCGGCCAACTCGTTGCCAGCCGGCTAGACTGCCGGCGGCCGGCCACCTGCCGGCCAACCGCCAGCCACCGATCGCGGCCTCGACCCAATCGGCGGCTGAGGGGCCGCGAGGGCCTTGACGGCGAGGCCTCGTGGCCTCGTGCCCTCATCCCCGCCCACCCTCATTGCAAGTAAGCAAGCGAGGACGATGGACAAGAGGCAAGAGAGATGCGAGATTCCTGGCGCGAAATCGCCACCATGCATGGCACGCGACAATTTTGCACCGGAACGTTAAAAACGTAAATTGAAGTTTGTTTGCGATGAACTTCAACAATGAAATAATGGAACAGCCTCTGGAAACGCACGAGTTCAAGGTAAAAAACCCCGGTTTGGGTCCCAAAACCAGGGGTAAGGCTAAAAATGGAAATAGGCCTCCATAGACTCAAAACATTCAAGTCTCCCTACTTTGGGGTGTTGATGATGCTTGCCCCTTAGTCCTGCGAAGGAGGTAAGTCCCTGATGCAGACTGAGAACGCCATTCTGCAAACATCGACGACGACTTCAGAGCAGGAACTAGAGACTCGACCAGTTACACTCATGGTCACTCATCCAATATGTCCCCTCGATCCTCGGTCTACTGCCCAGCTTCAGATCTACTTGGTGTTTGGCGCTGCGTTGCGAAGGTAACTTTTGAGGCACTTCATTAGGGAGAACTCTTTAAACTCCTAAACGAGGGATGCAAACTCATCTACAATGGACACAGACTGGTTAGGCGTCAAGGCTGATGTTGTTGCATCTCTTGTCGCAATCTCCTAAACTTTCCATGTTTCCGCATGGACAAGCCATGCTTGTGCTTTGCATCACAGTTGCAATTTGGCCAAGTATAGGGACATCGGCTGGCAATAAATGTCTGTTGCAACTTCCTCTTTGTTGCCACCTCATCTGCTTCACGTTATGGCCGTTGCGTCATGGGTTGCTTGGTAAAAAACAGGTGTCTTTTTCTACCATTAATGGTCACATAGATTGCTCCACTTCTCCAGTCTATACACAGATTGTGTTAGTGCAAGACTTCTTGCACGATGATGATTTTGTGGTCACTCATTGGGCAGGTCCTCCAAACTATTACATAGTGAAGGTATCCAATCTAATGTCGGAGTAATTCATAAAATTGACTGACATGCGGTTGTTTATTTATGGTTTTTTCTTCAAACAACCCATTTTTGTTTGTGAACCAAGCTTCCAAACAATGTTCTTTATAAAAAAAACACTATGAGAATCACTTCCGTCGACTTGTGCCAGTATCGCTCTACAACGTTTACAACCTCTCAGTTGTACTCGTAGGAACATCACTGGTTGGCTATCCTCGTACCCCTCATTGACCTTTGCGATCCCAAGAACCCTCCTCTCTGGTGTTTAGAGCCGTTCAGATAGAAGATCAGTTGACATAGATTCTTCCTACCTTAGCAGAGGTTCAATCCTTACTCTTGCCCTTTGCCATTTGCCAACTCCTCATTTTTTCTTGCAATTTCCCCGTTGGCTTGTTGATGCCATTTCTGACAGTCATGTGAGATGTGCCCCGGTCTCTTGTATGTCCACCACCACGATTGATTGTGTTCATGGTGTGGATCTCCATCAAGGACAAGGCTTCTGGGAACTACAACCTTTCTTTGCCACACTAGAAGTTGTAGCCTTTGGGTCGCTATTTGTGGGATTCCTACATCTAAGCGTTATAGTCAACATTGTTGATGCAATCAGCTATTGTGATTTTCTACAAAAAGTTTTCCCGGATGCCAAACATGGCAATTACTCACTCAATGACACCCATGAGGATGTTATCATAGCAAAAAAAGAGTTTACTTGGTACGAGGTCTGTGTCGGTGATGGTTTCACAAAAACACCGCATGTACTCTGCCATGCTTGACTGCTGACGCAAGCGTTGAAAGTTGTGCTATGCGTCACATCTCTCATTTATCGTTCCAACACGTACAGGGATGGAACACACGAAGTCCACCCAGCTTTAAGGTGGATTCAGTGAGTCGTACCACGTCAAATTGATTTGCTCGAATGGTAGCAGGCCTGCGGTGAGTAATGTGAGAGCAATCGCATGAGCCGTGCCATGAAAAAGCGAGGCCGCAAGGTCAACTCTCATCCTTTTATTGTTGAGCCCAGCAGCAATGAAGTACACGTCCAAAAATTTCAGCCACATCCAAACTTTTGGTCTTCTAAATATTGTAGGATCGAACAACTTAGGAAGTGATAATCGAATTTGGGGTTCACTCGAGAGTTTCATATTTCTCTTAGTGACTACCATTTCCCATGTGCACGCATTTTGTAGCTCTTCCACCATTGCATTGAGTTGTCGGAGCACATAAGTATTGAGGCTCACGATCCTTCACAATTTCTGGTAAGCTTCTCTCTTGATGCCAGCTTGACGGCCGGTACCTCCCATCGTGCCACGTGTCATCCCGGCGGGCAATGGTGGAGGTGAAGGGTTCACTGAGAACGAGGGGTCTGTTGTAGTTGGTGGTTCTACGCTATTCATCGCGAAAGTTGCCGATGTTGCCTGGTTCACCTAGACAGCTTTGTTCACCACGTCCTACTCATCCTCCA
>SZWC01021772.1:14447-45155 GCA_023375785.1 Penium margaritaceum | reverse complement strand
ATACATATACATATACATATACATATACATATACATATACATATACATATACATATACATATACATATACATATACATATACATATACATATACATGTACATATACAAATACATGTACATATATATATACATATACATATACATATACATATACATATACATATACATATACATATACATATACACATACACATACATGCATGTACACATATACATATACATATACATATACATATCCATACACATACACATACACATACACATATGTGCCAATTCCATGCAAAACATAAGAAAAAAAAAGTAAAAGGCAATTTGACGGTTTCATGATAGAAAAGAAAGTTCTTCAAAATTTTAAGTATGTTTAGACAAATGAATTCTTATTTAAAGGACATGAGAATAAAATTTGAATAAAATTGCGGTTTACTTTGATGAAAACATGAGATGAACTCATAAAAAACGCGTGAAAATCCTTATAATGGAAATAAATAACATCAATATAGATGTTCTTCTACGTCACCAAGACACCACACGACTGATTTGTCTACATGTCAAAATTTGTGCACGCAAGGTGCTTAGTAATCTTGAACAAGCTGAATATTGTTAAGAAAAGCATGGTGCATGCCCCGTTGAATACATATGAACATTGAGTTAGGGCATATTGTATTGGAAACACCAATGCTGGTGTTAGGGTTGTATTACATTTTACACATGAAAGCAGCATTTTGAGAAGAGGTTGTGCAAGAAAAAGGGAGAAAGCAATTTCAAAAAGCGAGAAAAGTATATGAAAATGCGGAGATACGAAATTTAAAAGCTAAGAAATAACCTTACTGTCACATAGAGTTCCGGCATCATAGTGAGTGGCTTGTGAAAACCGAAAATTTGGATGCAGCACTGCCAAAAGTGAGAAAATGAACTGTGGGCTAACGGGTTGAAGATGTTTACACGAAGGGTTAGCGTGGAGAATATCACATGAAGAGGTGGTGGACCTCGACTTCGTCAAAACAAATTGAGGATGAGGTCTTTCGACCGAAGCGATTCTGAGAGAAACATCAACGTACGTCTACAAGGATCAGCATAGCTACGCGGATTTCTCTCACCCAGTTGTGCGATTTATGAATGTATGTCAAAAAAATGGGCCCCAAATTCCTCAAGTTTGTGCAGTCTGAGCGCTCACACCGGAGTGCGCAAATGATCGTCGGCCGCACCGCATCGCGTGCCGCAATAATTCTCGGAAGGGAGGCTTTGCGCGACGCCTTGGCCGACACGGTTTTAGCCGTGCGATGCCGCGGCGGTCAGATTTGCGGCGGCTGGCAAACGGTGACTGGGAAACATAGTTTCGCTCACATGTGATGTCATTTATGAGTAGAACGTAATCGGGATAGGTAGTAACATATCGAAGGACTGTCCGATCCCCTGCACAAAGGGTTTGACGGCCAAAGCTTTGCAGTCAGACGACCGTCACGGCTCTGAATCATGAAGCTCAGGGAATGAGGTCGACAATGCCGCATGAGACTTGCGATGTTCCGGAATACCTGTTTTTGTTTTGCGCAGATTCGAACCTGTCTCTGCAGCTTCAAGAAAGAATAGCTCGCTTTGTGCGTCCCACGCGGCTGATTCTAACTTCAAAACATGAAGGGTGAGGCTGGTTGCAGTTGTATTCGATGGTTGGCCGAATCCAATCATCAAAACCAACCAAACTGGACATTTCCATGCAAATTATTTCGATTTTTTTTGTTGAGTGGAGCGACTGCGTGGTTTATGCACGTAATTGTCGGTTCTTTTTTTTTTTACTCTGGATAGAGGTAGGGCAAAGTTACGAGGTACCCCATCGTGGAAGTTCAAAAGCACTATCCACCCTGTAAAAATTATTATGATACCCATTCGTCCGGTGTTTTGGTTTTTAATCTCCATAAGCCTGGACTTCAAAACTTTAACTTCAGGAAGCCCGACAGTCAGAGTGTTGGTGACGAGGTACCCCGCCGGGTACTGTTGGTTTGTCCATCAAACACGCAAGTGACCTCTTGACTCCTTCACTCACGCACACACACCATTCCTGCAAGTGACTGGGCAGAGCACAAGCTATGGAGCCGTGCATCACTGTCGTCTCTGCAGGGTGCAAGATCAGTGGGCTCGACCATGCTGAGCTCTGTTGGAGTGAATATCTTACTGCTCCAAACATTTAGTGATGAGCCTTGTTTGGCTGAAACATGAGAGATCTCGTTAGAGATGCATGCTCCACATACGCTCGGGGTTGACGTGGTTCATGGTTTTATGTACTTTCCATGTTGTGCTAGCTGTTTCGTTCTTGCCCGGGTTGTTGATCCTACGGGGCCACACGCTCAGTCGCTCTGAAGTGTGAGAGACAACGTCGACCTTTTGGCCGCCCGGTTTGGTTCGACCCCGGGGTGAAAGCTGGGCCCCACTTCGAGCTCTTCGAGTGGGTGGCCCGGTCAACCGCGCGTAAGAGATCGCTGGCCACTTACTCTCGTCACTCTCGCTGTAGCGCGCGGCCGGGTCCGACGTGGCTCGCACGGGGTCCCTGGCCTGTGGGCGGGCAGATGGGATGGCTTGAGGGTCGGAGATCCTCAAGCACCGCGGTTTTGGCCTAGTTGGCCAAGGATTCTGTCCGTTCCGTTATATTGGTATCATAGCGCCGGGGTTCAAGTCTGACGTGCGGACGCCGAGGGCGGCTCACTCCTATCGGGGGGAGTGTAGCGCGCGGCCGGGTCCGACGTGGCTCGCACGGATCCCTGGCCTGTGAGCGGGCGGATGGGATGGCTTGAGGGTCGGAGACCCTCAAGCACCGCGGTTTTGGCCTAGTTGGCCAAGGATTCTGTCCGTTCCGTTACACTCGCTCTCGCTACTTATCCAAGTGTGTTTTTCACCAACTTCTTGTCCCACCCGTCGCCATGGCACTGTGTGTGTCAAGCTTGCATGGTAGCGAGTGCATGTCGGCCTTCTACCGCTACCTACTGGTATCAGAGCATGAGGGAGAGACCCCTCCATTCCATCGATCCATGGTGGCATGTGGTGTGGCACATGCAACATTCACGGTTGCGCGGTCGCAGCTGTGACACTCTTATCCGTCCACACTAAAACTTTGCCGCCCGGCTGTTCAGCAGTCTCTCGTCATTGCTGGTCCAGGCTCTCCGCACTACGACTCCCCATCTTCGCAGTTCGGCGCTCTACGTGCCACGGCACTCTCGCTTCGGTGCGCCATACCCTAAAACATCTCCGCAACTCAGCAGGTCCGTAGTCCTGTTTCTTCACACCACTGCGGCGCCTGCTCTATCTCGTCCAGGCTGTCCGCACCTTAGCAGGACCACAGCACTGCAGGCCTCTAATGTCACAACCCTACAACACTATGATGCCAAGGCTCTCTCGCCACGGCCGACCGCCTCTCAGCGGCCCCACAGTCCCATAGGTCCGAAGCTCCACGTGCCTCTGCACTCTTGCCTTGGCCAGCTGTGTCTCAAGCAGCTCCGCAATTCCGCAGGTTCGCTGCTCCTCTGCTCTGCAACACTGTGACGCCGAGTCCTTCTGGACTCGATGGTTCGCATTTTAGCAGCACAACTGTGCTGCTGGCTCACAGGCTTGCGTCTCAGTAGCGCTACGACGTCGAGGCCTCCTGGCCATTGAGCACTGCCTCTCAGTACGCCCTGCTTCACTCTCTCTCAACTAGGAGCAGCAACAGCAGTAGCCGCTTCTGCGGCCTCATCTGCCACCTTGGCTGCACCACCGAACGCAGGACCCACCCGTACCTCTCCAAGGGGCTTGCGTGATCGTGCACGCTTCGACGATCTGATTGATCGTCACGAGGAGGAGGCGGATATTGTGGCGTGGTTGCGCCTCCGCCGCCGTTATGTCTGCCCTGGGTTACCACCCCGGGGAAGACTACGATCCTACAGACGACAAGGCGTGCGAAGACGCTGCTGTGTATGCGACTTACTGTCAGTCTGCCTCGGACGACTCTCCGACCGTGCAAAACGCGCCAACAATGGGCCCACCACGTGAGCAATGTCGTCCCTCATCTATGGTAAGATCCCCCGTTACCCGTAGAACGCCTCGGCAAAGTCAGTGTGCCGCTCAAGGTGCGGCAGCTCCAGCTACACCAACAGCCCCAGCAGTGCAAGCCAAGGCAACCTCGCGTCGTACTGCGTCCCCCGCTGCATCTCAGGCTGCCAGTGCACCATCTGGACCTGACATTCTCACTGCCCTGGAAGCAGCACTTGTCTCTTCTACTGTCGTTTCTTCCACGATTGCTGCTACAGCACGTGCTACAAGTGCACCTGCCAGCACTGCTTCAGGCAGGGCTGTTGAAACCTACACTGCTGCAGCCACTGATCAGGGTCCTCTTGCAGTTGCTACAGTCAACATAGCAACGCAGGTCGCAGTAATTGCTAACGCAGTCGCAGCAGTAGCAACCTCAGCCGCCTCTGTTCTCTCCAGCGCCGTCGACTCGATCCGGACTTCTACCTCTCAGTTGTCCTCTGTAGCTGCGTCCTCATCATTTGGTCACCAGATTCGTGTTGCGTTCACAGCTGCAGCTGCCGTCTCCACCCTCACAGGCGTTGCCCTTGCTGGAGTTGCCTGCCTCATCATCACCGCCTCGTCCTCTGTGGCATCTACACTACCACCACTGTTTGCCCTGCAGCATTAGCATTGGTGAGATTTCACCTCCTTGCTACTTGGGAATCCTCTTCTCTTCCTTCCTTTCCTCCGTGCTCTTGCTTTCCATACTGCTCGTTGAATTCGATGTCCATGTTTTGAAGAATTAAATGTTCCTTGATTTCGACCAGGGTTTAATATGTTTGGTGTTCCGTTAAATTCGACCAGCAGTGGCTCGGTTGTCCTTTAATTTCGACGTCAGGACTAGTTCGTATTTTTAGTGAACTGTGATTTCGACGTCGCCATTCTGTTGGTGAGAGCGCCGACCACGTGACAGTGGCCAAAATCTGTTGCGGCATGTCAGAATTCTGGCCAATGGCATGAGCGCGCACTGGACCGCACAGATTCTGGCCAGAATCTCTGCGGTCAAGTACGCGCCGACCTCCACGATCTTCGCAGTCCAGTGCGATAGATACTGTCGCATGCTAAACAATGCTTTTTATGCTCATTTGCATGTTTGACAATCCGAACTTCGAAACACAGAAATCGAAACTTGAACTCATTGATTTTCTTCGCTAGCTAATATTCTCGTTGTGTGCAGGTAATACGAGCACCATACAAGGCAGAGCAGGAACCCCCAGAAGTTGAGAATAAATTTCACGGCTGGTCTCTTGAATTCGACATATGAGTTTTAAAATTATTTTCATGGTCTTTTGAATTCGACGTGCAAGTCTCATTCGATGAAGTTCAACTAGGGCAAAAATATTTAATATCAAAATCTCCAAGTAGCTGGGTACTGTGCAGCTCCAGTCAGACGTTGTCCTCTCTTATTTCTCACACCCACTGGAGCAAGGGAAATGCTACAAAATTTTGTATTAAGTATTCCACACTTACCATGCCCGTCGACGATGACCAGTATGCTGCTCTGCAGGAAGAACCGCACAAAGAGTGTGCTGCTCTTCAAGCAGCTCTCACTGCACAACATATTGTAGAAGAAAAGCGGCACACAGAACAGGGTGATCAGGAGACTTTTGCCGACCACATTGTCGATATCGTGCTCAACCGCTTGCAGCCTGCATTGCGCGCTACACCTGCTGCCTCAAGTGCTGCTGACATTGCTGCTGCATTCTTGACCTCTCCCACTTCCGCATCCAACACCACTGGCTCTTCCATCTCTAACTCCCTTGCTATTGCTAGAGCAGCAGGCGCTGCTACAGCCAAAGCTCTTACACAGCCCGCACTGTGCAAACCTGACTTTGACTCAGTGCCACCGCATTTCACCTCTAACCTCTCTTTTGCTTCATGGGAGGTTCGTTTTAGTGCTTGGGGACAAGGTGAGCAGCTCTGGGAGTACTATCGTGTGCCTAGTGCCGCTGCTAATCCTCCCTTTGTGCCCACTGAATCTGAGTCTACACGTGCTGTACGCGCTCTCATTCGTGCTGGACCCAATGATCTCACTGATGAGATAGGGTCCTGCAACGCTGACACTGCTCGCCGCATGCTTGCTGACCCTGTTGGTGCCTACACTCTCATCTAGCACCGCACTACTGTTACTGGGCACGCTGCACAGAGTGTCCTCACAGTACAGTTCAACACACTCTCCATGTGTGCAGACAAGACTGCGGATGCCTACTATACCCGCAGCCTTTGTCTGCTGAAAGACCTTGGCAAAGCAGCGCCTGGCCAACTACCTGATGTTCTCTCTATTGTCAACGGCCTCATTATTGAGCTATCTGAAATTTTCAGGGAGGTGAAGGCCTCTGAACTTGAGCGGCTTGCTGCAGAGCCTGTGCCTGGCTGACTTTCCCACAGGAATTGGTGCTCTCTGGAAATTCACCTCCCAGTGTCTCACTGACTGGTGGATCACCCTTTAGAAAAAACATATTCACCGTGCAGAAATTGCAGCCACCACCACCGCACTGCCCTCCACATCATTCTCCTCTACCTCCTCCTCTTCTCCGTCTTCCTTGGCCACATCTCTTTTCAACCAAGGTGGGGGAGGTGGTGGCCGTGGTCGTGGTCGGGTCAAAGGCAACGGTAGCTCTGGCTCTGGCGGCCAAGGCGGCCGTGGCAAGGGCAAAGGCGCCAACAACACCTCTTATGCCCCTTCCACCTCCAGCATTGTCACATGCTGGAACTGCGACTCTGTCGACCATTCTGCACCCAAGTGTCCGTCACCACCGGACAATGAGCGCCTCGCATAAGCCATGCGTGCACACTGGGCACGCTCCTCTGGTGGGTCCGGGGGTGCCGCTCTCACGGCCTCTTCCCCTGCTCCCTCTGGCAGAGGCACACTTGTCACCAACGACGCTGTAGGGTTTTATGTTTTGAAAACCCTAAATCGTAATAGGGGATTTGCGTGTCGAAAAAGAAATTCGAAAAAATGGGTCATCGCTCGATCGCGATCTCGCGAGGGATCGAGGGTCGTGATCAAGCGACGGTCACATGACCCTCCTCGCCATGCTCGATCAGCGACGCATGTCGCTGATCGCGCATGGCGAGGGAGCCGGATACGTGTTCTTATATTTTAAAGTGCTGGATATGGGGGACGTAAAATTCCGCTGTTGGATATGGGAGGGTCCGCCCTTCGGGAATGTGGATATGCAGGCTATTTTGCCCTAAACATTTTGATGAAGTAAACAAGGCCTTCCAAAATGGCAGGGGGCGGGGATGGGCGGATACATTGTACAACGTGTTTGGGAAGGGGGGAGGGGGTTAAAAAAAAACACGCGAGCAACTACAAAACAACACCTGACAATAGGAGGCTCTTCCACCTCTTACGTTGGACGTGTTCCGAGAAATACAAAGAATGCTAAAAATGCCATGAATGACTCAATATGGAAACAGGGTGTATTGTGATGTTACAACATACCCCTCATGATAGGGTATATTGTAACGTAACAATGTACCTCACGGGCCTCCAAGGGATTTCTTCAATGAAAAAAGTTTGGACGGGGCTTTTGGGGATAAAAAATGAAAACCGGGGCAACCTTTGTTCAAATTTCTACTGACGAGGGGTTTGGCGAGCTTAGTTTCTGAACCCGGGGTATCTGGATAGTTTCTTCAGAGAGGTATCAGGCTATGGTCGACTTTTCTATTGGTTTTGGCAAACAACATGTTTGGCCTTTCACGTTGGTTTGCTTATTGATCAGTCCTGCTAGATGCGACTTTGTCCTACCCAGTTAGTAACTATCTCTATCCGGACGCCCTTACACGAATTGTCATAAGCCTCAGTGTCGACGGCTGATCCGACTGGAGTTGGCCAGCAACAACACGATCGAGGCCAAAGAGGCCCTTTTTCCATGAGTGAGAAATGCTCCTGCCTCCAACCATCGGCTCTCGGTTCGACGATCGTTGGACCGGGAGGTGGCGATGGTTGAACGTGTTGGGAGAAGTTGGTTGAGAGACAAGAGCAGAGCATGGCCGCTCTGCAGCCATGCTTTGTACGTTGAAAATGCATTGGCATAAAAACGTCTTTGTTCCTGTCGCAATGTAGCTGATCTGACGACATAGAGGGTGTCACTTCTTTTGGTCACTTCCATGCACATACTTGCGCATGTGTCATGGTGATGTCTCAAAGACACGCATAGAAGTTTGGAAGAATACAAACTCAGGGTAAAAAACAGGGAAAAAGGACCCAGCACGTGCAAAAATCGATGTTCCATCAATCCAAAACAAGTTACCAGGCGCGACTTGAAAATTTCCAACCGAACCAAGCAATTAGCCTCATCCGAAGATAGCGCTGGCGCATTGCCAGACCGCCACCTCACGAGGAAAGCGTCATGCTCGTCCAAGCATGGCAATGCCCATAAGCAACGCCCCGATGGTGGAGCAGCCTGGCCTTGTCCCGTCTGCACGTCCACGCACGCCAGAGGCCGCTGGGCTATGGACACAAACACAGCCAACATGTTGGTTTTTGTCTCACATCTCTCACTTGTACTCTGTTGTGTCCTCCCGGATTGTGTACATCGGCGTGCAGATAACTGACGGCGAGACGCGACGCTGATGGAGTGTCGCCCGGTGGAGCCGACACACACTGAGGCCTATACACAGTTTGCTGGAGCCTCCTCCCTCCTTCGTGCTGATATCCATCAGCAGACCTCCTCGGTAGTCGTGCCGCCGACAGGCACTGTCACTGCATATGCTGTCTGCACATGTCCAGCACCACGTTTGAATGCGCTACTGCGTTCACAGTGCTATGTCATGCCTATGGTCCAAATTTCATGATTTTCTGGCACGGTTGGTACCGGGGGTTAGCGTAGATGCTACCTGGGTTTAGGTAGCCATAACTCCTCACTGCTATTTTTTAGCTGATTCTGACTGCAGAACTGCATTTGCAGCATGCGTATTATGGTATGGTCCAGTTTTCAGGCAAAACGGACGACGCCCGGGTTTTGGGCTGTCGGCCGTCTGGCAGGGCTCACCGAGAAAACCCTGCCTGCCAGAAAATAGGTCTATTTTCTGATTGGCTGGTTAGCTGAGTAACAAGCTCTACAGAGATGGGGGGGAGCTAGAACGAGGAGGGGTCTCCTATTGTTTCAAATTCTTGATTCCTAATCAGTCACTTCCAATTTTCAGCTGCTTTCTGGTGCTAACGCTGGGGCGCGCATTTCTGAGTAGCAAACCCAGAGTACTCAGACTTAGGCTTTTGAGCGGCAGACTGAGGGGGCAGCAAACTAAGCAACGAGTGTAGAAGCCCGCACACTGCATCAACAACACTACTGCCCCAACCTGCGCTCTAGCACATTTTCCAGCTGGCACCCCGTCCGCCAAGACGTAAAGTACTTCATGCTAACCCCGCTGCACCCCCATTGTGGTTTGCTGCCTGACCCCCCTTGCATTTTCATATCTTCCGAAGTCTTTGCTTTACACATCTATGCTATCGCGCACTCCTGCTTCCTGGACACATTGCTGAACAACCGATAACTCACAGATCCTACCCTTGACCTACCCCGCACTTGCCACCGTGCACACACGGACGGATGTACGCAAAGGTACTTCACTTCTCGCCCTTATGTTTTGCCGTTTCTCCTTTCTCGGGAGAGCACACAGCTAGTATCCCTTCACATCCCCCCCCCCTCCTATCCACCATCCCTTAAACCAGGCAAAACAAATCTATTTCCCTCCCCACAAACATTGAAAATTGTTAAAACTGTATCCTCTCACACGCTCTTATCGTAACTGGACCACCCATCCATCCTCTCTTGCTCATTCATTGGTTGACCAGTGCCTCTTACCTCTCCATCCTAAGCCGCACCCCCTACCTCCAACCATCATACCGTATTGAGAGACATTTTCCCTCATATTTATTTCTCCAAAATTTGTGCTCCTCACATTCTCCCATATTGACTTGTCTTGGAATTTTGTATGTGATCGCCTAAATTCTGTCCACAAAAACATGTGAAAAGTCATATTCATCAATCTTTAGCTCCTCGTCCTCCATTTTCCGTGCAACATCATTTCAAACTTTGAAGTTTGGATGTGCAAGTCGTTGCACACGGAGAATCATCAGATTGCACACTTGCGATTGTACAATCTGCGACCCGGCCACGTCTTGTGCCTTGGGGCTCCACGTCTTGCTGGATCGCATCATGACTCCCCTTTGACTGTCATCTGACTTCAAATTTTGTGACTACCGCACTGTGCATGCCACTTCCAATTCGTCACAGGTGCATTTCACTCCTCCAGTCGGCCTGTCATTTACCATCTGCCACCATGAATTCTTTGCTTGACCTCAACATGCGACATCTGACTGCTGAGGAGGCCTCTGCAGAATGGGAGCGCCACTTTGACTTGTACAAGATCGCACACCCAACCCCGTCCAAGCTGCCACCAAAGCATCCTGTTGGCCGGTCCCCAAAGAAATCCCGTGCGTTCCTCTTGCCGTTCGTTGAGGATGCCACAGCCCCATCCAACGTGAACACCTGCACCAATGCTCGCCTTGCCCTTCCGCCGCATCCACCACCGACGGAGGGTGATGCAGAAGATGACAACACAACAGCGCGTACCGCACAACGAGGCGAGTACGTTAACTGGCTCGGTGATGGAAATCTCCCACACATCCATGGCACGATGATGGCTGGAGAAACCGCTTACCAAGCCGTCAAGATCCTGCAAAAGCTTTTCTGTGAGACTGGCGGCCGGTGCGTGTACGATCAGCTTTTGCCAGCTACAATTTGTGACTGGTATGAAGCGAGAACCACAGTTTTGTTGCCAAATTTCTATGGGTTTCTGTCACATGTTGAGGAAATCAAAATGCAAGGTGCAACTTCCAAACGCACGGAAGGCTATCGTGGTCGCACATCTTTCCTTCGCCGTCATCCCGAGTTTGAGGAAAAAATTGCGGACATCCTCACAAACATGCGAAAAGCCGGCACCATCATTAACTCAGCCAATGTCCGCATCGTCTTGCATGCGCTGACACTTGAACATGATCCTGAAGAGCTGCCGGCCAATGGTGGCAGCATGACTTTCTCGCGCTCTTGGATCCGCAACTTTGTGCGTGAGCACATGCGCTGGACCTACTGGTGCGACACAATAGTTGTGCAGAAGCTACCGGCCAAGTGGGAAGATAGCGTGCTGGCAATGCACAAGCGTGTTGCCGCGCTCGTGGTTATGAACCAGGTGGATCCCAGCTTTGTTGTCAATGCGGATCACACTTGTGTCAGCATTGTGCCTGCTGGTAAGCATCAATGGCAATGCATGTGTTTTCAGTTTTTGCATTCATTTTATGCATGCCCTTTGCCGCAACTGAGACATGGTACATGGTCTATGCAAGTGACCGCACGTACGCACCAGCAGACACAAAGGAGGTGGCCATTACTGCTCTTTATGACAAGCGTCAGATAACGGCGCTCGTCGCCTCTACGATGGCCAGTGACATGCTGCCACTGCAGCTGATTTACGTGGGAAAAATGGACCGCTACCACCCGGACAATGCCAACACTCGGCGTGCCAAGGGAGAGTACCGCTTCGATCTCAATCAGACCGTGAATCATTGGGCTAACAGCAAGACCACTCGGGATTGGGTGACGAATGTCATTCACATATGGTACAAAGTGTGTTGGGAGAAGCATCACAAGGTGGTGGACAAAGAAAAACTCATCCTACTGCTGGACGCATGGAATCCGCACACCACGGCCGAATTCTGTGATTTTTTCAAAACTCACTATCCCTACGTCCGCCTTCTGTTTATCATGGCTGGCTGCACTTCAAAGACAAAGCCAGCCAATGTCGGCATTTAACGACCAATTAAGGCAACCATAGAAACTTCATTCCATGAGTGGCATGCAAATGAAGTGCGTGCAAGTCTCCAAGCCGGCAACAACGGCAAAGTTGACCTAGGCTTGGCTAGGATGTGCAACCTAGGGATGATGTGGGTGCTTCATTCCCAGCTCAAAATTAGGGCAAACACTGATCTTGTGAATCATGCCAGGGATGCGTGTGGATTGGTCGGAGGGTGAGGGCAGTTGGCCGAATAGCCCTCGACCGTTGGAGTGAAAAGCGAGGTCTCAACGCATGGTGGGCTATTTGTGTAATGAAAAAATTCCCACTCGGAAAGATGAGGGACTCGTGTATGACTGGTACGTAAAACTTTCCCCCTCATAGCCACGACGTCCCGGCGTGCACAGAAATGTGGCCTGGTGACGGCGGTAATATCTGTCAATCAGGTGATCGATGTGTCGTCGGTTGTCGTAGGGTTCCAAGCTGTTATGCATGGCTTCGTAGCCATGCCACTTGACAGGATGTTCTATTGTTTGGCCACATCATCGATGGCTGAAGATTTCCTCAATATCGTACTCTGTGTCCTTGTCCACTTGTATAGGAGGGGGGGAGGGACATCCCTGCCAGGGAAGCTTTCTCCGAGGTCTCGGCAGTGCTTGAGTTTGCTGATATGGAACACAAGACGAACTTGCATAGTGTCGGGGACTTTAATTTGCACAACCAAGGGGATTTGCATGCACTCGATCTCAAATTGTCCCAACCATCGTGGTCTAAGCTTCAAATATTCAGCTCCGTAGAGTTTGATGTTGGCCGAGCTGAGAAGGACTTTGTCGCTAGCGGCAAAATACATCGTTGCTATGATGTCGGTAAGCTGCTTGTTTCATCGCTGCTTGTGTCTTCACAAGTATCTACCGTATTTCATCCCAAATGGTGGAGAAGTTGCAGCATTGGACGTCAACCGTGAGAATGTTGTTTTGGCTGTGAAGTCCTACTGGTGTGGCGGAAAGTTTGCCATACACCACTTTGAATGGAGTTTTACCCGTTTCTGTGGAGATCGCCGTATTTTATGCGATTTTGATGGTCAAGAGTTTTTGTGCCCAATCTGTCCCACGAAGTTCGCGTGATGTTCGGAGAAGTTGTTCGTGCGTCTGATTGGTAAGCTCGGTCTGACCATCGGTTGAGGGTGGAACGCCGTTAAAAGTTGGATCCGATTGCCGCAGCGAGTTCTCAGTTCACGCCAGAAACGAGTAGTGAATTGACATTCCATGTCGCTCGTGATAGTTCTCGGCACACCGGGTAGCCGCACGATGTTGCTTAGAAACCCCCGTGCTGTTCCCTTGACAGTGACGGTGGTTGTTGTCGGGATGAAGTGAGATATTTTTTAAACGCTTTCAACAACCACGAGGATTGCGTCATACCCCTCGGGTGTGACGGGTAGTTGTGTGAGGAAGTCCTTGGAGATGTCATTCCACTGTTCCGTTGGCATGGGGAGCGGCTGCAGAAGTCCGGGTGGCCGCGTGCGACGGGATTTTTGTCGCTGACAAGTGTTGCAGGATTTGCAGAAGTTGGCCACGTTGGATTGCATCTTGTCCCACAGTAGTGTTTCGCCAGCTTCTTTAGCTTCTTGTATTTTCCGAAATGTCCACCTTGACCGGTGTCGTGGCACTCTTTGAGCAACATGCGACGGAGTTCATCGTTCGGGGGAACGACTTCCTAGCGAGTGAATTGTTGCCTCCAATAAGGTGCGTCGTACCACAATTTTTCCTTGTCATATCCACCTTGCTGGTCGTAGCCTTGTGTGAAAAACTACCCAAGATACGGATCTTGTTGCAGCTATAGCGTTGCTGTCTCAGCCATCAGATCTGGTCGGCGGCTGAGTGCGTCTGTGAGGTTGATTTTGCCTGGCCGGTATTCAATATCGTAGTCAAAACCGGATTCGAGGAACTCCATCTATCGGGTTTGATGTCGTTTGAGGTTCAGTTGAGTCTTAGAATGTTCCAGCGCATGATGGTCGGTGCATACGATGCATGTACGATGTACATGCATTTAAGACATGGCGGCATTCAAGATAGTACCGCCATGTCTTAAATGCATGTACGACCGCCAACATCTCTTTCTCGTGTATGGCATAGTTGACATCTGGTCCTCATAGTTTTTGTGACATGTGTGCGACAGGTTGTTCTCCGTTGCCATGGTCTTGCAGAAAGACTACGCCGATGGCTTGATNTGCGTCTGTGAGGTTGATTTTGCCTGGCCGGTATTCAATATCGTAGTCAAAACCGGATTCGAGGAACTCCATCTATCGGGTTTGATGTCGTTTGAGGTTCAGTTGAGTCTTAGAATGTTCCAGCGCATGATGGTCGGTGCATACGATGCATGTACGACCGCCAACATCTCTTTCTCGTGTATGGCATAGTTGACATCTGGTCCTCATAGTTTTTGTGACATGTGTGCGACAGGTTGTTCTCCGTTGCCATGGTCTTGCAGAAAGACTACGCCGATGGCTTGATCTTAGATTTCCGTAACCATGACGTAGTCAACCAATGGATCGGCTAATCATAGGGTTGGCACCAATGGCAGAGCGTTCCGCAAAGTGGTGGACGCTTCTTGTTTGATGTCTCCACATCGCCCTTCATCTTGTTTTTGAGTGAGGTCGGAGAGAGGCGCTAACACTCGGGTGTAACTTTGTATGAAGCACCGGTAGTAATTGTAGAAGCCAAAATAAACTTGAACGTCTCGAACGTTAGTCAGCGTCGGCCAATCAGCGATTGCTGCCAGCTTTTTCGTATCCATGGTGATCCAACTGCCGTTGATGACGTGCCCCAAAAACTTGATCGAACGGCGAACGAAGTTGCACTTTGAGAGTTTTTCCAAAAAGTTCTCTTTGTAAAACTTTGAGAACTTTTTGAAGATTTCCATCGTGCTCCTCCGTCTTGCANATTTTGCCTGGCCGGTATTCAATATCGTAGTCAAAACCGGATTCGAGGAACTCCATCTATCGGGTTTGATGTCGTTTGAGGTTCAGTTGAGTCTTAGAATGTTCCAGCGCATGATGGTCGGTGCATACGATGCATGTACGATGTACATGCATTTAAGACATGGCGGCATTCAAGATAGTACCGCCATGCGGTACTATCTTGAATGCCGCCAAGATAGTACCGCCATTTAAGACATGAGCGTCGGCCAATCAGCGATTGCTGCCAGCTTTTTCGTATCCATGGTGATCCAACTGCCGTTGATGACGTGCCCCAAAAACTTGATCGAACGGCGAACGAAGTTGCACTTTGAGAGTTTTTCCAAAAAGTTCTCTTTGTAAAACTTTGAGAACTTTTTGAAGATTTCCATCGTGCTCCTCCGTCTTGCAGCTATTCACTAGGATGTCGTCGAGGTACACCATGACAAAATCATCAAGGAACGGGCGAAAAACATTGTTTATCGCTGCCATGAACGTTGTCGGGATATTTTTATGTCTGAACGACATTACCGTGAACTCGAAATACCCATAGTACATTTGGAACGCCGTCTTCTCAATGTCGGTGTCTTCCATGCGAATCTGGCGATGGCCGTTGCACATGTAAATTTTGCTAAACATTTGAGCCCCTCGGAGTTGCTCAAAAGGTTCATCCACTCAGGGAGGAGGATTGTGTTTCGTGATGGTAGCTTCGGTTCAATTCCCAGTAGTCCATGGACATCCGAATTTCGCCAGTTTTTGTTTTCACGAACAGTACAGGTGCGGCGTGCGGTGACGTGGATGGGCGGATGAATCCCGGACCGAGCATCTCGTTGAGTTGCTTTTCCAGCTTGGTGAGATCGTGATCGTTCATCCGATAGGCCGCTCGAACTGTGGGTTCGCTGCGCTGTTTCAGCTCAATGTGATGGTCGATGTCACATTGAAATGGTAGGGTTTTTGGGAGTTAAATGGAGAAGACGTCCGCAAAATCTCGGATGAGTGGTGTGAACTCTTCGGGTATCATTACAAACTTTGTTGAGGCCTATGAGGCCGATGAGGCTGATGAGGCCGATGATTCAGCTGCTGTCACTTCCGTTTCCTCCATTGGCTCAAGATGCACGAGCCACACACGTGCTCCTCGTCGTATGCAGTGTTTGGCCACATTGAGCGGTATTGATTTCTCAAGTTGTTACTTTTCGTCTACCACAACATCCAGCTTTGCTCCTTCTGCTGTTGTCTTATGTCCCACATGCGGAAGTTGTCCCTTGGTGCCGTCAATTTAGACGTAGTCGTCGCCGCTATTCCAGTCAACCTACGGATTGTGTCGAAACAGGAAATCTCGTCCGAGAATGATTTTGTGTTTACTCATTGGACAGGACCTCCAAACCGTTACATCCCGTAGATCTCCCACTTGTAGTCGTAGTGGTTTTCGGAGTCTCCGTATTTGCAATCTCTTGGTGACGGGTTTTCCTTTAAACATCCCTGGTTCCATTTGCAAACCCAGCATGTGAACCATGTCGTTGCTTACAAAATCGTGAGAAGCTCCTCCATCCATTAGTGCCTGTACCAATCTGTGACTTTTGCAACCCCGGGGTTGCACTTTTAGCAGTATCGCTGGTTGATCTTCCTCGTATCCCTCATCGAACTTTGCGATCTCAAAAACCCTCTACGGCATCGTAGGCTGTTCAGATGGGCAATAGTTTGGCCGAGATCACTCCTCAGAGACAAGAGTCGCACCTTTCACTCCAACCCTTTGTCGTTTCGTAACTCATTTTTCTGTGCCTTCCACCCCTTTTAGGCCTGCTGCTTGCTTCGGTAGTTGCAAGCGATATGCCTGAATTTTTCACAGTTGTAGCAAGTGCTCGTATCTCTCTTGTCGACGGCGTCCACTTCCATTGAAGTTGAGGAGTTCCTCAACTGGATTTTTTCTTTCCCACAATAATTGGGAGGTCACCAACCATAGGATTCCTAGATCCAGGTGTTGTAGTCGGTGTTTTCAATCCTTTTTGCTCCTTCTATTATCCGTGGTAAGCATCTCGGATGCCAAAAATGGCAATCGCTCGTCAAATGTCTCGTTTGAGGCCGTTATTTTAGTCAAAACAGAGCTCGTCAGGGGCGATGTATGCACAAGTGATGATCTCCTGGAATCTTCATGTGTACTCTGCCATGCTAGACTGCTGACAGAGACGCTAGAGCTTGTACCAAGCGTTAGAATTCTCGTTCAGTCGTTCAAATCGTGCAATCATCGCACGTGAGAACTTGTTCCAGTCGGTTGGTGGCGTCAGCACGTCTTGCCATTGCGAGTTAATCTGCTCCAAGGGTAGAACACCTGCGGTCGGTGATATGAGACGGGCACTGTTGGCCGTTGATGAGGCCCCGTCGGTCTCCTCCTGCCGTAGGATGGCCTTTAAATCAAACCACGAACTTAATGTTGTTCCATGCAAAAGCGCGGCCGCGAGGTCAATCTTTTCTTTCATCGTTGTTGACCCCAGCAGCGGTAAAATGCACCTACAGACTCGTCAGCCATATCCAAACCGTTGGTCCCTTGGAACTTGCAGGATCGAATGGTTTGGGAGGGACCGGCCAAATCTTGGGTTCGCTTGAGAGTTGGGAATTTCTCTCGGTGTGTACCACTTCTTGTGAACTTGCGTTGGGAAGAGCCTCCATCACTATATTGAGTTGTTGGAGCAGATGGGTGTTGGTCCCCTTGAGCGCAGAGATAAGGTTCGCCAGTTCCTCGTTGATCCACGCCTGTTTTCCGGTGACACCTGTCATTCCGGCTATCGTCGTGGAAGCTGTTGGTAGGGGCGGTTGGTTTACCGTCGTTGAATCCGCGACCGGATTGGTCTTCGGAGCAGTAGGGGTTGATCCAGCTGTAGCATAGCCTACCAAGCCAGTGTTTGCTGCCAGGATCCGCATGCATAGGCACGTTCTGCTCCTCCATCACCAAAGTCGACGCTGAAGACCCGCTGTTGGTCGTCGGCTACGCTCGCCCGCTTCACGCCGCAGTCTCGAAGTCTGCAAAATCTTGATGTGCGAGATGCGCTGTCAGCTTGTGCGAGGCAGTCCTCCGGATGGGTAAAGTCGTTACATGCCTCTCCAGCTCCGCTCCGCTCTGATACCAAGTGTTATGCCAAACGGACTGTAGATGGTGAGCAGGCAGATGTTGCGAGGCAGTATACAATTGAGCATTTGGGACACTTGAGAAGTTTATAATTAACGGTAAGTGTATTTCGATGACAAGTTTCATAATGATTGAACATATACATACATGTGTCGATTGACAAATGAGGCATAGTCGGAGTCGTTGGGTCGATCGTTAAGCGATGCGTGTGGAGTCGCGTTGTGAGTGGTCAGATTTGAGAAGCTCTGCCTAGAAATTGGAGGGCTTCAAGATTCGACGGTGAAGATGCAAGATGCATCTTTATAAATATAGATATGTCTCAATGTGTCGAGAAGTCAACCGAAAGGTCGTGACACTTCTGTCGTGGATTCTCGAAAGTGGCCGAAGTTGTTAGAAGATGTGAGAAGGTTCGTCAGAGGGCGAGGGCAGTTTTTGGAATTTCCCTAGACTGTCGGAGTGAAAAGCGAGGTCTTAACGCGCAGAGGGCTATTTTTGTAATGACAAAAATGCTCACTCGGAAAGATTAGGGACTCGTATACGTCTGGTACATAACACACATGGGCGGAAAAATAGTTTTTTTAAGGGAAAATGCCTCTCAGTATGGTAACCCCCCCCCTCCATACATGCTCTCAGACACACACTCACTGAGGGTGCTGGTGGAGATCCACCATTACCCTCGACATCTCTCTTCTGGACCATGACTCTTTCTCTCGGCTCCCCCTCTTTTACAATTCAAACAAAACATCCACAATGTCCCATTTCCACCCCTTATCTGATGTCTTGTGCAGGTGATAGATTTCAACATGGAATCTTTGTCAGGCACCCACAAACTCGCACGTATTGGGCAGACGGCAGATTCACCCTGCTTCAAGCTCGTTTAACCACATCTCTTCGGATGCGCCTGCAAAACTCTATGCTGTTCTCTTGCATGAGAGAGACTTTTAGTACTCTGTTTGTCTCAAGTCTAAAGTCACTACTTGTAAATGTTCCTATCTGTTTTCACGAATCCCCGTCCCACCTCCCTTGCTGTACGCATGAACAGCACCTTCACTCCCACATCTCTAGCAGTCTAGGCTGGAGACGACATAGCACTCCGAACTTGGGTTCACAATGTGCTTTTCCTCACTTCATGCAAGACGTGTCATTGCGAAGGATCCCACAATACAAGATGGGCGATGTACTCATGAACACTCCAACAACACCTCTCAATCACGTGCTCTGCCCTCATCACCCCCTGTACAGAAAACCCAGAAAATCATGCCAAAATGACCACAATTGGGCTGGTGACATCAGCACATGTGCAAGATGGATCATTCCAAGAACGACCTCTCTCTTGAGAATTTTCCAACCATCCTATCACAAACCATTTTGTGTCTCCCTAGACAAGCCACACAATCTACACCTCAAGATCTACCTCGAGGAGCACAGTTTCTTAATGATCCCTTACACAACAGAAAATCCCAAATGCGCAATGTACGACAAAAGCTCCAAACAACACCAAATACCACAACCAACAACATTGGAACTGTCACCCACATGAATAGTAACACACCAAAAGCAACCAATCAGTACGGTACCCTTCTTAAAATCTTCCATCTAAATGTTAATGGGTTCAACAATCCCTCCAAGCATCGCTTGTTATTCAAAATCCTACAAGTTCATGACCCTGACATATGTATCCTCACAGACACGAGGATCGAACATCATACACTAGAACACTGTGTCCCCTCGAGACGCTACAATTTTGCGGTAGTCCCATCTCCACCCTGTGAAGCTAGAGGCCTCCTCATCACACACAAAAGGCACATTAGCATTACGCTGCTCCCAGATAGGCAGGCTCAATACATGCTCCTTACTGTCTCCGCAGCTGAGTTGCACATAAAAGTATGTGCCCTGTACGCACCACCACAACTGGTCACACACACACAATTCTGGACCGACCTTCACAAAGTATGCACAGATTTCAAACCTCAACTTTTACTTGAAGATTTTAATTGCATCACACATCCACTAGACCGCCGCCCCTCTCGGATCTCCCCAGACAAGGAAAACCCTGAGCTCCTTTTGAGCTCACTCCATATGGTAGATTCTTTCCGCAGATTACACCAACAATTAAAAGAATTCACATATCATTCAAGACCTCATAACAGCTACTCCCGCCTCGACTGGGTTTACCATAGCCCCCTCCTCAAAGGGACCATCTCTTCAATATGACACATCGAAATCCCTTCATCCCTTTCAGATCACTATGCAGCGAACTATATTGAACTACTCTTCCGTACGACTCTCCCTCCCAAAGGCCAATGTTACTGGTACCTTAACACCTCTTTACTTCAATGGCAATGGGCCCGCAAGCTCCCCGCTTTAGTTTCAGAGCATTGGTTCGCCTCAAAACGCACCATCACTCAAGCTCTCAAACAATACAGTCAACAAGAAGCACGTAGGACACAAAAAAACAATTGCTCACGTACAACACCAACTACCCAAAACACGACGCCTTCAAACCACAACCATTCTTCCTCCATTGCAGCCAGAGTCAACAAACTCAATACCGTGCTCACCCAATATCTACAAACCCGCATTCAGTTTTAACACAAATTGTAGACATTTGGTGGCACACACAAGCCGCCCTCCCCTGCCACACTCTGACCTCCCTCATTAAGGCGCAGAAATTACAAACATCCATCTCGGAGCTCACCACAGCCGCAGGACACAAAGTCACTACTCAGCAAGAAATCGAGGCGGTGGCCGTAAACTTCTACCAAGACATCTAGGAACCCCAAAGACCAGTGAATACCTATCTGAACCGGCCTAACCTTGCCAAGCTCGCGAAGCAGCTTGAGCCCGTGAGCCCACTACACATCATTCATTCAGTTTGCACGCATCATGAGCATGTTGAACTCCACGATGAGCGCACTTTTGGCTGCCTGGCTTGTGATTGTGGTGCAACAACAAAGCATAGTGTACGCACGGACTGGATCAGCCAGGCGCTAAGGGCGGAATCAGCATTGTAGGTGCCTACATCATCAATGAGCATTCTGGCGTGGCAGCGATGAGGACACCAACAGCGTGGGTGGGCTCAGTAGCAGTAGGCATAAAGGGCGGGACCGCTGGGGAGTAGTAATCCCACAACTGTTCCCCCTGAGCCTAGGCACAAAACTCACTTCTCAAGTGGAGAAAGAAAGCCCGACGACCAGGAAGCGGGGCTGAGAGAAGAAGTCATGCTGGCGGGGGAGCGTGACAGCGGTGGCAGCAACAGGAGTGGCAACAGGGTGCGCAACAGTGGTGCTAGCAGCGGATGGCGTGGAAGAGGTACTACCACTGGTGCCAGGAGTTGCACCAGTGGATGGGACAGAAGCAATAGGAAGGCGCTTGAGCACAATGGCGGCAACCTTATCAGCAAAGGCAGCGCGATCATTATTGGTCATCTAGAGACGATATTTAGCCTCCCACAAAGCCTCGCAAGCGAGGTTCAACTGGCGCTGTAGATCTGCGTTGATTGACTCACCACCAGGGACGATGAATACTGAAGGGCCCTGCTAGACAGATTTTGGCAGAGTTTCCCCCACCCAAGTGGGGGTTAGGGAACTGGGAGGGCCCTAGGCATGTTAAAAGAGTGTTGAAGGACAGCCCGACCCGGGTCGGACAAGCACAGTAATGCAGAGGAAGAAAAGGCAGAGCACCAACAGGAGAGACACATGCAAGAGAACCCTCACGGGTCAATAGGAGGCAAGGAGCAGTATGACAGCGGAGCTTGGAGAGGGAGCTCGCTGCTAGCTCCCCATGCAGTTGTTTCCTAACACCTCTCTGACTCGTGGCTTTTGTGTGTTCCATTTTTCTCCAACTTCCATGGCAAAACCATGACTTGTACTCGTCTCTTGCATACTATGTACTGCCTGCTACCCTAACCACAATCTACTTGTCTAGTGTGGCAGCCTACTGGTATCCGAGCAGCCTCGTGAAAGCAGGATGGAAAATGTGCTTGCCGTTCCACAGATCCTCGGCCAAGATCGTGGCCGCCATTCTCGGCACCACACTTCCACCCCGCAGTCACCTGCTGCCCGGACTCTCTCCTGGGCAGAAAACGGGATCATTTACCTACTCCGCTACTTGTGCACAGTCCCCCTCCCTCCTACGCTTCCCTTCCACCGTGCTAGGGCCAAGGCTCCGCCTTTCGTGGCAGTCCTAGCAGCGGCAGGCCGAGCATATGGTGCGCAAAATTAGGCTGGCATTTGCAGTGGCGTCCATCACTCCGCCCCTGCGCAGCACCCACCACTCTTTGTGGCCTCGTTGAAGAGTAGCAGCAGGTGCTGTGAAGAGAACTACAGCTGCTACCCGCTGCAGCGAGAGAGCAATGACGGGCACCACCAGAAACACATTGCACCAGAAGAGATAGCAGTTGAGGCTAGCAGTAGTAGTCAGCTAGCTCAGCAATGGCAGCCAGCAGTTCTCCAACATAATCAGTAGCATGCAGTAGCATTGGCATGCTGCAGCATTGCGAACAATAGTGGCAGCAGATGCGTGCAACAGTAGCAGCATGCTAAAGAAGTGATAAACGCTACACCTCTGCGGCAGTAAGAGCATTAGCACCGCAGCAGCAACAGCAACAGGCTGTAGCTGCCAGTGTCTTTGGAAGCAAATTTCAGCAGCAACATCAGGCTGCAAAGGTGATAACAGCAGCAACAGTGCAGCAATGAAAGCAACAGCAATTCACCAGCACCTGCAATGGGCAGCACCAGCCGTTAGCAAAAGCAGCACACAGCATCTGCGCAGCCGGCTGCAACAGCTGACTGCCGACAGCAGTGTTACATCAGCAGCCGGCTGTAGCATTGCCATCAGCAGTGGCTACAGCAACGTACATAAGCAGGAGCAGGATGCATCAGTAACAATGGCTACGACATCCCGGCAGCCATAGCAACAACAAAGCACCAGCAGTGGTAGCGGGCAGCATCATCAGTGTAGCAGCAGCAGCAGCCAGCTTTGGCAACAGCAGCAGCAGTGATCATGAAGCTACGACCTCCACAGCAGAGTCATTGCATTGTACGGAGGAAACAGAAGCTACAGTTATCCCTATTGTTGCTCCTCTATGCGCCAGCTCGAACTACCAGAAGAGTATCATCGCGGTGGTGCGGGCAGCCATGCTGGTGCACTTTCAGGTACCGGGCGCAGCACCACTATGTGGGTGCTAGAAGGAGCATTCGGCTTGTCAGCGCTGACACCTGAGAAGTGATGGTCCCGCGTCACTACAAAACAGAACCTGGTAAGCCCCTCTCACCTAAGATCCTCCGGGGGGGTCCAACAGCTGTACAATGTCACTGAGACAGACGACATTGCGGAAAATCTGCGCACTTCACTGTGTCAGGACACTGTTCACCTTGCACACAAGCTCACGTAGGCTGACTTGGCTGTGATACACGCTACTGCTACAGCTGTCGCCACATTTGGCGCCGCAGCTCAAGCATCTCACGCCCCTACCTCCTCATCGGCAAGGTGTGCCGCTGAGTCATAAAATGAGGCCAGAGTTGTATCCGGACTAGATGCTGCTGCAGCTGAAGACATTGGCATGCAAATTGCTGCAGCTGCATCCGTTGTCACCTCTGCCATAGCCTCTATTGCCACTTCAGCCATTCGCACCTCCATATCCGCCGCCATCGCATCTGCTGCATCTGCACCATCTGCTGCTACCAGCCACATCACAGCGGCCATCTCCGTAGCTACGTTCCTCACTGCCTTGGGGGCCATCCTTACTTTGTCCTAGTGCCCTATCTGGTGCCCTTGCCTTAGTGGTCCCTCGAGCGTGGTGGACACAAACCATCACTCCACTACATTTGGCAGAACTTGTTAAACTTGTTAACTTGTTAAAACTTGTGCTACAACTAGATTTGGATGAGCACCCACTTAATCACTACAAAGTTTGCGACGAGAACTCCCACAACTACGAGGAAAACACCTGTGGCTGAGGCACAAGGACATACAAGGTTGGTGCATTCCTTCAACCACTTTGGAAATTGCGATGGGCTGTAAAGCTGTCTTGGCTCGCTGGGTCCTTTGGCGAAAGCTTAAGCCTGACAGCACGATCGACAGGTACAAGGCTTGGCTCAAAGCCAAGGTTACTTCTCACGTCCTTTGAATTGACTTTGACAAGACGTTTGCTCCAGCTGGTCGATATACCAAAGCTTGTGCTCTTCACCGCCTGGTTGTCCAGCATGACTGGAAACTTGAGCAAATGGACGTCTTCCAATATGGACTACTCAATGAGGAGATCTACACGATCCAGCCGTCAGGCTTCTCCAACGGCACTGATAAAATTTGGGGACTGTGAAAGGCCCTGTACGGGCTGAAGCAGTCGCCACACTGCAAGAACATGGAGATATCCTCCACTCTTGAGCGAGATGGGTTCTGACGCAGCACAATGGACCTTGTACTCTTTATAAGTGCACCGTCTGATCCCTTTGTAGCCATTCTAGTATACGCTGACGACCTACTCATCGCCTCTTCCAGTCTTGCTGTAGTTATGTCCATGAAGACTCTGTTGTAGTCCACATACAAGATGAAGGATCAGGGCCTGGCCCAGGTATTCTTGGGGATGGAACTGGAGCATGATCGGCAATGCCGCACTCTTCACATGCACCAAGCAGCATACATCCGCAACCTAGGAGATCTCTTTGCCTCTTTACTGTTGGACACACCCACTACATCTACATCAATGACTCGAGCAGGTCGGCGCCTGCTGAAATCGTCAAATCCATCACATCTGGAGGATACTCTGGACGTCACCGACTACCTCACCGTGATAGGGTAGCTCATGTATCTCACACCCACCACACAAGCAGACATGGCATTCGCAGTCAACTGCTTGCAGCAGTTCTCTCAGCTGCCTCGCCAGAGACACCTTGAGGCAGAGTTATGTGTAGTTTGCTATACACTATCCACCGCTCGCGTGGGACTCTGTTACTGCTCACATTCCTTAGTGGTCATTGACGAATACATAGATAGTGATTGGGTACATGACACGGATGCCTGTAGCTGCACCAACTACATCTTCGTAGTTGGTGGGACTGCTATCTCTTAGAAAAGTGGAAAACAAGGATGTGTTGCCAGGATTTCCAGCGAGGCAGAGTATGTAGCGCTTGGTACAGGTGCTTATGAGAGTGTATGGTTGTCCCGTCTGATGCAACAAGTGTGTGTTCTTATCCGTTGCATCACTGTGCAGTGTGACAACCAGAGCATCAAAGCTATCGTCGTGCACGATAACATGCATCATTCCCGCACGAAGCACATAAACATTGAGCATCACTTTGAAGGGGATCACATTGCTGTTGGAGAGGTTCAGGTTGTCTGGGTGAACATTCATCAGCATCGTGCAGACTTTCTCACCAAATCTCTGAGCAGTGGCATGTTCAAAGTGCTTGTGTATGCTAGTAGCTTACTGCACGCACGATGTATAACAAATTTATGTGCATGCACCTTCTGAGTCATTGTTTCTATGATGCTTTCATGCATCTTTGTGCTCTCATGCGTCTGTGAGCTACTCGTTTGTGGGACATGGGAGAGTATTGCTTATGGATGTAAGATATGCAAGTGACCTCTTGACTCTGTGTACACACACATCATCAATCTAGATGATTGACCTGGATTAAAGTCTTGGGTGGAACGTCGGTGTACTCATTGTTGGTTTTTGTGTACATCCTATTGTATGTTGTTCTGTCCTCCTTGCTTGTGTACATCGGCGTGCAGATGACTGATGGCGAGACGAGATGCTGCTGGAGTGTCATCCGCTGGAGCTGACACACGCTGAGATTTGCACGCATCTTGTTGGAGCCGCTTCCCTCAAACGCATGATGTGCTCAGCTCCATCGGCGGGCCTCCTCAGCAGTCATGCCGCTGGCGTTCACTGCCTCCGTAGACACTGCCTGCGCCTGTCCTGTCCCAGATCTGACTGCACAGCTCCACTTGCAGCTTAGGGTCCGAGTTTCAGGTTTTTCGGGCACCGTTGTGGCCTGGGTCATTCTAGCCTAGACGCTGCCTTGGTTTGGGCATTCATAACTCCTTGCTGCTATTTTCCTAGATGAATCTGACCGCACGACTGCGTTCACATCGTGGGTATTTAGGTATGATCCAGTTTTCAGGAAAATGGACGACGTCCGGGTTTGGGGCTGTCGGTAGCCTGGCAGGGCTCACCGAGAAAACTCAGCCTGCCTGGAAAATAGAGGAATTTCCTGATTGGTTGCTAACCTGAGCTAGGCCTTCATCTGTGAGGGTTCTCTCAGTTGTTCTCATTCTCAGTTACTAATCAGTTCATTCTCAGTTCCGTCAACCTTTCTGGCGCCAACTCCTGAGCGCTCAGTTTTCCTCTCACAAGTCACAGAGCAGCTAGTGGGGGCAGCAGTGCAAAGCAACAATCGTGGTGCCAGGCCTACTCCAACTACGCTACAACCCCAACAAGTTGCTCTAGCAAAGTTTCTAGCTTGGTATCAGAGCCAGAGTGCACCAAAAGCAGCAGATCAATAGCAGCGAGGCGTACAGTTCCTAGTCAACGCCGGCAGTCCTAGAAACTCGCCCGTGTAGGGGAAACTCTGCCGGAATTTTCCTGGCAGAGTTAACCCGCCGGGTGGCGTCATCAAGATGCTCCCGACGTGGGGGAAATGCTGTCAAAACGTTTTTTAGCAGCACTGACCCTACGACGGCGGTAGCATTGGCGGACTCGCGGCCGGCAAACCGACGGGCGACGCCATGACGGCATCGACGCACGCGGCGACGGCGCCACAGAAAAGGGTAGTCCCCTCGTCTTCCCCTTCCCCCCCTTCCTTTGCAACTTCTTCCGTGATAGCAGCAGCACCTAGCACCGTAGCAGCAGTGTAGCTACAGTAGTCATAGCAGCTACTGTGGAAATTGCCGCAGTGTAGCTGTAGCGGAAGTAGTAGCTACAGCAGAGCCGCAGCCGCGACAAAAGTAGCAGTGCAGTCGTGGTTGCCGCGGCGCTGCTACTGCCGCAACAGCGGCAGCATCACAGTAGTCATGACAGCAGCCACAACAACACTAGCGGCGCAGCAACAGCTGTAGCAGCAGCAGCAACGTAGTAGCTACAACAGCAGCCGTAGCACCAGCTGCCGTAGCATCAGCCACAACAGAAGCAGCAGCAGCATCGACTGTCGTAGCTATAGTACTGAAAGCAACAGCAGTAGCATAGCAACAGCCATAGTAGCAGCACTTGCACAACAGTTGCAGCGACATCAGTAGCAGCAGTAGCAGCAGCACAGTAGTAGTGGTAGTAGTAGCAGCAACACAACGGCCGTAGCAACAACTACGAACCGCGGCTGACATCAGCAACAGCGAGCCGCTGCTGACATCAGCCATCATCAGCTGACATCACTGTAGACGTCCCTGCTAACGTCACTACTGACAACAAATAAATAAAAACCCAAACTCCCATCATGGCCATGATTGAAAGCCCCAATGGGAAAGGTTCATCCTCTATTGGACGACCCACTGGTCCCCCTCTCCTATAGCAATTGTAGCAGTTGCAACAACAGCAGCCGTTGCACCAGTAGCAGCCACTGCTACCGCCGCAGCAGTAGTAGCAGCTGTTGCTCTAGCAACAACAACTACTACGTCTGTAGCAACAACAGCACCAGTGCCAGCAACTGCAATAGCAACAACAACTTTCACTGCAACAATAGCAGCCCGTGCCACCGCCGCAGCAACAGCAATAGCACCAAAAACAATAGCAGTAACAGCAGCACCAACACCAAAAGCAGTAGCTGAAATAGCAGTAGCACCAGCAATAACCCGCAGGCTTTGTTGCCAGCCCCGTTTGGCTTGCCATACCCCCTGGCCGCCATTCACCAGGAGTTTGCCGCGGTGACGTAGCAGCTTGTAGCACTGCAGCCACTGAAAGCATAGAGCCAGGCGAGGGCCGCGGCGCCCTTCCTTCCTCTTGGGCATGTTAGACCCATTGTCTCTGCGGCCACGTATTACTTGGCACAGCAAAAGATCAAGCGCTAGGACAGACTACGACTTCCGTCCTCTGTCCCACTCTGGGTGCCGACCAAAGGCCAAAGGACTTTGAGTCCCCACCCCCACCACTCCAGGTCGGCAAGCAGTTCCGCAGCCCGGAGCTCAGCTTCCGCATCTAGGCACAAGGTGAGGGCCTACGGCCGTACTACACCCTTCCGTACAATCCCACCCAAGCCAACCAGCTACATGATTCTGGTCACACCGTCTGCACTCTCGTCCCAATCACCCCTCCAGCTGCACGCCTTGCCATCGAGACCTTCCTCGACGACTTCGCTACCAGTAGGACTCAGGACCCCGCAGTCGCGTGGAACGTCCAGATGTGCCCCCTTTGCCTTGCTAGTGAAGGAGAGACGAGGCGCCTACTCTGGGAGTTCAACTCCCTGCACATGGGTGAGACGGAGTCGGTCACCTCCTCCTGGCAGGAACCAGAGGTCATCCTCCACAACTTGGGCGACTCTGCACCACACCCTCTAGCTGCACTCCTCACCATCAAGCACAGTGCCACCGACGTGTTTACTGACGTCTTCATGCACTACAGCCAGGACGTCCTCACTGCGATGGCGGTCCATGGCACCCTCGTGCCTTAGACATACGAGCTATTTCTCACAATTGAGGAGGCTCGTCTAGAGTCACGCATCCAATGCACAGAGGCCCGCGTCTCCCCTACCGTCGCATCCATAGCTATTGCCGCTTGACCAGCTCCTCGTCATCAGTGAAGAAGGAATGTAAGGGCAAAATGGGCAAGGGTCAGCAGCAGCAGCCGACCAGGTCCAGTGGCCGCAGCCCAGTCTGTCACACCCATGGCCATCCAAGACATGAGTGGTACACGTGCCCACTCCCGATAGATGAGGCACGCATCATTGCCACCATGCGTCGCCAGCGTGAGTGACATCTCGCCGCTGCTCCCTTGGAGATTGCCGCCCCTGATGCCTTCACCCCGTTTGGCAGCTCCACTCCTCCAACAGCCGTACCGGTCCTAATGTCTCCGGCCCCGCATCCGCAGCCGTCGGCCCCCTTCCTTCAATCACCGGTGTAGTCTTCCTCCCTTCCGGGCTCCAGCGCTCTCACGCCGCAGTCGTTCTATTTCCCCAGGCCCTCTACACGTGAGCGCCAGTTGGAGTGATTTATCACCCTCCAACTCAACCTGTCCCATCCTCCCCCCAGGGAAGTTCGAGTTGTGTCACCTCCTGTTCCCTTGTCCCGCCTTGCATTACTAAGACTGAGCTGTGGTCGTGTCCTCCTTCATTGTCCGTCCCGTCATCTCCCATGCCCTGCCCTCCTATTCCTCTCTGTGATGACATCGCATGGCTTGATGATTGGCAGTCTCGGTTTCTGCCCTCTTCTATCACGTCCGCATCTCTCGCCCACTGCCTTGTGACGGTTCGCAACCAGGGACACCAGTCCGGGACCCAACCAAGACCTAGATCATTAACTCCGGGGCCACGTATCATATGACGGCCTCTCTCAAGGCCTTCAGTGTGCTTGGTCTCGTTGGCAATGTGTCCGGTGCCTGGATGGACTCTAAGCAGGTGTTACCTGTCCACGGCATCAGTAACGTTCGGTTCCATGGTCTCGCTAGGGACGTCTTTGTGACCGATGTCCTCTTTGTCCCTGGTCTTGAGGTCAGCCTCCTGTCCGTCACTGCCCTCGACCGCATGAGCATGGATGTCTTGCACTCGCGTGGCGTTGGCATTGTTTTGTTGCATCCATCCGGTCGTGTCGTCCTGGATGCCACTGCCCGTAGCAACCTGTGGCACGTGCCTCATCTGTTCTCCCCGTTGGCCGACACATGCCATGTTTTTGTCACCAGCATACTCTCTACGTAGCACACCCGCCTTCTGCACCACCGCCTCTGCCACGTCCACTCGAGAGCGATCGATAGCATGGTTCGCACCCAACCGGCCAAGGGCCTTGACCCCACCTTCTTTCCCTTACCGTGTCCCAGTGAGTGCATTGAATGTGCTCAAAGAAAAATTCACCGCTTGACTTATTTTCTATCCTCCTCTCGTGTGTTCATCCCTATGGACTTGATCTACTCAAATGTTATGGGCCCCCTTCCCACAGAGTTTGTTGGGGAGCACAGACTCTATGTCCTCACTCTCACTGATGACTACTCCCGCTACCATTGGGTCTTTAGCCTTTAGGAGAAGAGCGATGTCACTTCCACCATTCGGGACAAGCTCACTAGTACAAAACGCAAGTGTGGTCATCTTTTTCGCCACTTCCACTCTGATCGCGTTGGAGAGTTCATGGAAGAGACCACGACCTTCCTCGCCTCCCGTGGGATCCATCATGAGACGTTGGTACCTTACACTCCAACCCAAAACAACGTCTCTGAGCGGTGGAACCGCACCATGGCCAGCGTTGTGCTTACTATGCGGATCGAATCCGGTCTCTCCCATATATGCCCAATGGTGGGGAAATCACGCACTAGATTTCTAGTGCCATGTACGAGTGCGTCCCAACACCATGCACCAACACCATGCACTCTACAACAAATGTACACAAAAAGTGCAATCCCAAACCATTTGTCAATCTTTCTTACTCTCTCTGTCCCTCACAAACTATATGCATCCCTATCACTTTCTCTACACGTCTCCTTCCCTCTTCCTCCTTCTTGCCCTTGTTATACCTTTGTTTCTCTCTCCGTTTCCATCTGTCTCTACCTCTGTATATCTTTATCGTTCTCTTCACACGTTTATCCCTTGCCCTACTTCCCCCTCCCTCCGTCTCTCTCTCTCTCTCTCTCTCTCTCTCTCTCTCTCTTTCTATTTTCTCTCTCTCT
>SZWC01021769.1:33778-45159 GCA_023375785.1 Penium margaritaceum | reverse complement strand
ACACACACACACACACACACACACACACACACACACACACACACACACACACACACACACACACACACAAGGACGAGGTGCGGACTATTCAAGGTTTTTGGACGATTGAATGATTCGTATTCAAGTTGTAAGTGTACTGTGATGACAAATTTCAAATGCGTCGAGCACATATAGACAATGCTAAGAATGTGAATGAGGCATATGTTCTGTCGGTGCTCGAGTCTAGCAATGCGTTCAAGGTCGGGCCATGAGTGGCTGCTTTGAGAAGCTCTGTCGAGAAGTTGGCGGGCTTCAAGAATATCGAGGTGCAGTTTTAATAAAGGTGTAGCACTGTTTAGAAGTCATACTACTATATCAAGACATCGATATAGGTTGTAACATTTCTAATCATCATTTTCGAAAGTGGTTGGAGTAGTCAAATTATTTGAGAACAGAACACCAGAGGTTGGCACATGTGGCCAAAATTCCATCGACCTTTGTATGTAAGAACATATATGCCCACATCTTCTGTTTAGTGACTAGTATAAGTCAGGGACGTAACAGTAGTAGACTTGAATGAGAGCTGCAAACTCCACGTTCTTTTGTGTCTACACCCTTACTTGGTTCAAAGCCGTAAACATAGGCCTTGATCCGAGGTTTTGATTTTGATTACAAGTTTACGAAGTTCGCGATGGCGGGAGGCATTCCGGCTATCAAGTGTGCAAGCGGACACAAGAGTCGCGATTTCCCCATTTACTTCTGCGATGAATCGATATAGAATCAAAAGTTTGCCACTGATTTTTCCACTTTACCACTTATTCTATACTGACATGGCATGCCTGCCAACATCTGTGTTATCTGCCAGACATATACGAGCCCCTAATCTTCTCAACTGGGCATTTCTGTTATTACGCAAGCAGCCCGTCGCGTCGCGAGGACCGCGACGCGACGGCCGAGGATAAACTTGTCAACTGCCCCACCCCCAGTTGATATTCTTGAACCTTCCAACAGCTTTGACCACTCTCGTGAACCTACGAACAGAAGTGACACGACCTTCTGGTTGACTTCTCAACGCATCTCAACAAATATGGATTTATCAAGATGCATCGCGCATCTTCACCGTCGATTCTCAAAGACCCCTGACTTCTCAGTGGACCTTCTCAAATCTGACCACTCACGACGCGACTCTGCACGCGTCCCCCAACATTCGACCCAATGACCCTGACTATGCTTCATTCATAACTCGACACTTGTCGATATATGTTCAAACATTTTGACACTTGTCATCGAAGTACACTTACTGCTAATTATAAATTGCTCAAGAGTCCCAAATTCTAAATCATGTTTTGCCTCACAACTTCTACGTGTTCACCATCTTTGCTCTGTTCGGTGTAACACTTGGTATCAGAGCGCAGTGGTGCTGGAGAGGCATCCGACTACTTTACTCATCTAGAGGACTACCTTGCACAAGCCGTCAGTGCATCTCGAACGTCAAGACGTTGCAGACTGCGAGACTACGTAGTGAGGTGAGCGAGCGCAACCGACGACCAACAACGGGTCTTTGGCAACGACTTCGGTGATGGAGGAGCAGAACGTGCCGATGCATGCAAACCCTGAAGCGACGGAAAATTCTGGCGTGGCAGGCTTTGCGGCAGCTGGAACAACTCCTATGGCTTCGGCGACCAATCCGGTCACGGACCTAGCGGTGAAAAACCCGCCAACCCTACCAACAGCCTCAACGATGACAGTAGGGACGACAGGTGGCACTGGATGACAGGCGCGGATCAACAAGGAACTGATGAACAGGATCTCCGCACTGGAAGGAATCAACAACCACCTGCTCCAACAACTCAAAATCACGACAGAGGCTCTTCGGAATGCAAGGGGGCATGAAGCGGTGCTTGTCGAGAGAAATTCTCAACTCTCGAGCGAACCCAAAATTTGTCCGGCTCAACCAGAACTGTTTGATCCTACAAACTCAAAACGATTAATGGTTCGGATGTGGATGATGAGTTTGGAGGTGTACCTCACCGCTGCTGAGGTCAACGATGATCGAAAGAAAATTGATCTCGCGGCCGCGCTTCTGTGTGGCTCGCCGTTAAGTTGGTGGTCTGACCTAAAGACCATCCAACGTTAGCAGGAGACTGGCAGAGCATCATCAATGGCTCACGGCGCCCGTCTCACATCATCGACCGTAGGCGTTCTACCCTTGGAGCAGGTAAATCCACATTGGCAAGACACGCTGGCGCCACCAACCGACTGGAACCATTTTTCACGCGCGATCCTCGCACGCTTTGGACGACTGAAGGAGAAGTCTGACACACGGTACAAGCTCCAGCATCTATGTCAACAGTCCAGCATGGCGGAGTACATGCGGTGATTCTGCGAGATTATCACCGGAGCGGACATCGCCCCCGACGAACTTTGTTTCCACATCAACAACGGCCTCAAGCGAGACATCCTGCAAGAAATTGCTCTTTTTTGCATTTAGAACGACGTGCCGTGAATGATTATAGTAGCAGAAAGGATGGACATTACCGACAACAACGCTCGGATCTAGGAATCTTACGGCTGGTGGCCTTCTAACCACAACTTTTGTAGAAATGGAAAAAACAGTCAACGGACTCCTTGACTCTGATGGAAGTGGACGCCGTCGACGAGAGGGATATGCAAACTTGCTACAACTGCGGAAATGTCATGCACATCACTCGGAATTGTCCAAGCAATTAGCAGGCCAAAAAGGGGCGAATTTGCAGAAAAATGAGGTAGGAAATGGCAAGGGGCAGGAGTAAAAGGTGCAACTCTTGTCCGTGAGGAGCGATCTGTGCCCAACGATTTTCCATCAAAACGGCCCACATCACCGCAGAGGGTTTCTGAGATCGCAAAGTTCGACAAGGGGTACGAGGATGACCAACCGGCAATACTGCTAAGGGTTCAGCCTCGAGGATGCACAAGTCATAAAACTGTATCGGTACTACTAGATGGAGGAGCTTCACACAGCTTCGTAAGCAACGACATGTTTTGCAAGCTAGGTTTGCATACTGAACCAGGGGTGTTTGAAGGAAAAATCGTCAACGAGAGACTACAGATACAGAGACTGCAAGAACCACTACGACTACAAGTGGGAGATCTGTGGGATATAATGGTCTGGAGGTCTTGTTCAATGAGCGATCACAAAATCATCCTCAGACAAGATTTCTTGTACAGGCACAATCTACAGGTCGACTGGAATAGCTGCGACGTCTACATGGAGATCGACGGTGCCGATAGCGGAAACGATAACTTCTACGTATGGGACAGAAGCCGATAGCGGAAACAACAGAGGTGGAAGCAGCAGAGGAAGCCGCAGAAGCCGAAAGGCGGCAACCTGTATAGCTGATACCGCTCAACGTGGCCAAGCACTGTATACAACAAGGAGCTCGTGTGCGGCTCATACACCACGAGCTGATGGGAGAAACGAAAGTGGCAGTAGCTGACTCATTATTAGCCTCATCAGCCTCGACAAAGTTCGCGATGATACCCAAATTGTTCGCACCACTCACCGAGGAGTTTGCGAACGTCTTCCCCGACGAACTCCCAAAACATTTACCTTCTCAGCGAGACATTGACCATCACATCGAACTGTAGCCATCCAAGGAGCCTATTGGATGAGCGGTAGTGAGTTGACCGTGCCAAAAAATCGTCACAACGAGATGATTGCTCACGGGTTCATCCATCCATCCAAGTCACCATACGCCGTACCAGTACAATGAGTGAAAAAGAAAACTGGCGAGATGTGGATGTGCATGGATTATCGGGCGTTGAATGAAGCTACCATCAAGAACCGCTACCCTCTTCCCCAAGCAGATGAACTTTTTGACCAAGTCCAAGGAGCCCGAATTTTCAGCAAAATTGACTTACGCAGTGGATGTTTCTAGATACGCGTGGCAGACGCCGACATCAAGAAAACGTCATTCCGAACTCGCTACGGACACTTTAAGTTCATGGTTATGATGTTTGGACTCACAAATGCCCCAACGTTATTCATGGTAGCAATGAACAACATTTTTTTTACCGTACCTCGACGATTTTGTCGTTGTATATTTTGATGACATTCGAGTGTACAGTCGCACCCCAGAGGAGCACGATAGACATCTCCAAAAAGTTCTCAAAGTTTTACAAAGAAAGAAGTTTTTCAGAAAAGTCTCAAAATGCGAGTTTAGTCGTCATTCGATCGAGTTTTTGGGTCACATCATCAATGGCGGAAGGATCACCATGGATCCGAAAAAATTGGAAGCAGTCGCTCATTGGCTGACGCACACCAATGTTCCAGAAATGTATGTTTTTCTCGCATTCTGCAATTACTACTGAATATTCGTGCGGGAGCACACGCGGAGTGTCAGCACCTCTCTCCGACCTCACTCAAAAAGAAAACGAGTGGCGGTGGAGAGACAGTAAACAAGAATCATTCACCGTTTTGCGGAACGCTCTGACCTAGGTGCCAACCCTACGATAAGCTGATCCAACGGTCGACTACGTCATGGCTATGGATGCATCAGATTGAGCCATTGGCGCGATTCTTCTACAAGACCATGGCAACGGGAAACAACCGGTCACCTACATGTCTCAAAAGCTGCGAGGACCAGAACTTCGCGGTCCACGAAAAGGGGATGCTGGCGTTCGTGCACGCGTTCAATACATGGTGATGCTACCTAGAGTGTCGTCGATGCATCGTGCGCACAGACCACTACGCGTTGAAATATCTAAAGATGCAACCGAACCTCAGCCAGTGTCAAACCCAATGGATGGAGTTCCTTGAGTCTAGGTTCGACTATGAAATCGAGTACCGACCAGGCAAAATCAATCAGCCACCGACCAGATTTAATGGCTGACGTAGCAACCCTATAGCTTCAGCGAGACCCGTGCCTCGAGCGACTGTACGCACGAGGCTACAACCAGCATGGCGGATATGATAAAACCGAATTCTGGTTTGACGCACCTTACTGGCGAGGACACATCACCTGCCAGGTGGTCGTTCCCCCGATCGACGAGCTTCTCCGAATGTGCTCGAAGAATACCACGATACAGGTCCAAGTGCACATTTTGGGAAGGACAAAATGTTAAAGAAGCTAGGAAAAAACTATTGGTGGTACAAAATGCAATCTGATGTGGCCAACTTCTGCAGAACCTGCGACACATGTCAGTGACAGAAATCGCGTCGCACGAGGCCACCCAGACTTCTACAACTGCTCCCTATTCCGACTGAACCATGGAAATACACCTCCATGGACTTCATCACGGGATTAAAGGTCACGCCCGAGGGACATGACGCAGTCCTCATGGTTGTTAATAGGTTTTCCAAAATATCCCACTTCACCTCGACAATGACCACCATCACCGTTGAGGGAACAGCACGGATGTTCCTCAACAACATCGTACGACTGCACGGCGTACCAAGAACCATCATGTGCGATAGAGACAGTTGATTTACCAGTCATTTTTGGTACGGACTCATGACTCGCTACAGCAGCAGAAATCAACTTTCAACGGCATTTCATCCCAAACTGGCGGCCAGACCGAGTGGACAAATTAGACGCTTGAAGAAGAGCTCCGAACACTATGCGAACCTCATGAGGTTCGCATATAATCTGGCAGTTTCCACCGCCATAGGTAAAACTCCATTTGAAGTGGTGTATGGAAAACGTCCCGCCACACCAGCCGGACCATAGAATCGCAGCAATATTCCAGCAGTCGACATTCAACGCCGAGACTTCACAACCACCTGGGAGGAAATACGGCACACTCTCGCCAAGACACAAGCAACAATGAAGAGAACAGCTCACCAACATCGCAACGACGACATCTTTATTGTTGGCGAAAAAGTCCTCCTCAGCTCGGAGACCATCAAGCTCCAAGGATCCGACTGTTTGAAACTCAAACCCCGATGGTTGGGACCGTTTGAGATCAAGGGCATGCAAACCCCTGTGGTTGCACGACTCATACTCCCCGACACTATGCAAATTCATCCGGTGTTTCATGTCAGCAGGCTCAAGCACTACCGAGACCACGGAGAGTACTTCCCCGGCAAAGATGCCCATCCTCCGCCTCCCATACAAGTCGACGAAGTCACGGAGTACGTCATTGATGACATCCTCGGCCACCGACGACGAGGCAAGACAACAGAATTTCTCAAGGTGGCATGGCTACGACGCCAGGCATAACAGCTTGGAACCCTACGACAATCTCCGCGACGTTGATCATCTCATTCACGGCTACTACCACCGTCTCTAGGCTACACGCGCGCCTGGATGTCACGGCTGAAAGGGGGGGAAGTCTTACGTACCACACGTACACGAGTCCCTAATCTTCTAAAGTGGGCATTTTTTTTGTTACGCAAACAGTCTGTCACGTCGCGGGTGAGAAGATGCATAGAATCTTCCTAGCAACACAACCGCTGACTAGGTGTCAATGCCTTGGTCAGACGGTGACGACAGTCACAGGTTGCACACACAACGGCAAGGGTTTTACTAGGAGACAGATGTGAAAGTATCAGAATGCTTCAATAGCATTTGCAGAGAGAAATGGAAAACAGTAGGTCCATGACATAAGTACCGGCCGCAGCGCACGACGGGTGTCGGACGTGGCAGCACAAGGTCTGACCTAAAACCGGCCCAAACCATTGTTTTGGCCGTAACTCAGCGTAGACATGTCAGAACGCTACGTCGTCTAAACCTAGACGTGCAGAATCACAAGCCAGACGCTACAACTGGTCACATGCATGCATCCGGCATCAAACAATGGACACACAATGCAAAAACATGCAAATCAGGGCCACGACCAGTCCATCGATAAACTCCTACGTGCTGTAGAAAAACTGTAGGAGGTCCGAGATAGCGTCCAAAACTCTGGGGCTGTCGTCGGTCAGCTCCAAGCTGGTAGTCCAGCACCAGAAGAAGCACCGGTACCACTTGGGTCCGCATCAGGGATCTGCACGGGCGTGGACACGGCTGAGTGGCCGAGTGGATGGAGCCCGTACTCGTCGGTGCACCGGCGCTAGTTGATTTCGGATCAAGGATCATGTCGACGTGCTCTCTAGTACTGCTACTCCACACCACTAGTGCGGGGTGACGGGTGGAAGCCACACAAACCAACACACCCCATAGCTGACACATCCGTCACCACAACGACGAGTGAGGAACCACACTCACTGTCTGCCGTAGACACCCACAGTACAAGGTTTCCTCGTGACAGTGGTGTAACTCACTAAGTTCCTGGGTCTCGACTGTGCAAGAAGTCAATCACACACCTACGTGTCAAAAATCATGCAAGAGATACAAAGAAACAAGGTCTCCTCGTGACCTCGGAAAGTATCTCCGGGTGTCCGGGTCTTGACCAAAGTATGCATGGATCATACATAACACATGGAGGCAATGGATCTCCACGTCACACCGGTAGAACTCACCAGGTGCGCGGGTCTCGACCAGGAGAAACTCGACTATAGCATCGTGACACACCCCAAGTAAACTCACTGTCCTCAAAAGGGTGTCAGGACAAAGCTCACACACCAAGAGCGGGGACCGAGATATTCATTCCGACGGCTGAGGGCAAACTAGCCAACTGCCTCGCCCCCAGTGGATATTCTCGAACCTTCAGATAGCTTAAATCATTCTTGTGAACATACAAACAGAAGTGACACGACCTTTCAGTCGACTTATGGAAGCATCTCGACTAATCTGGGTTTATGAAGATGCATCTCGCATCTTCATCGTCGATTCTCAAAGATCCCTGACTTTTGAGCGGACCTTTTCGAATCCGACCACTCACGACGCAACTCCGCACACGTCGCTCGACATAAGACCCAGTGACCCCGACTATGCTTCATTCGTAACTCGACACTGGTATATACATATGTTTGATCATTTCGACACTTGTCATCAAAATACACTTATCGCGAATCATAAATTGCTCAAGTGTCCCAAAATTTAAAATCGTATTTTTCCTCACAACTTTTACTTATTCACCATCTACGCTCTGTTCAAATAGCAGCATGGGAGGCCATACAACAGGCGATTGTCTTGGAGGAGGCCCTTAGCGCTGCAAAAATCACATCAAAAGATGACGAAAGCAGTGACGATGATAGCAACGACGACGTCAGCCACGATGGCGCTCCGGGGTGAGGTTCTGTGCGAGTACATCTCACCAGCATCGTCGTCACCCTTGCTATTGCAGTGTAGGGGTATGTGGCCATGGGGAAGCCGTGCTCCCTCCTCAGGGATTGTGTTGGGAGCAACCATTAGCTTTGCTCGTGCTATCAGCCTTTGCAGTCCATGGGGGGTGTTCGTATGTGGGCTTTGGCCTTACACTCTGATGAGGACAACGAGGTTACTTGGGGTGCGGCACAATGCTAGGGTCGAGGTTATGCTGGGCGAGACCCGCGCACCTGGTGAGTTCTACCGGTGTGATGTGGAGACCCATTGCCTACATGTGTTATGTATGATCCACGCATGATGTGGTCGAGACCCGGACACCCGGATACATATTCCGGGGTCACAAGGAGACCTTGTTTCTCTATCTCTCTTGCATGATGTTTGACACGTAGGTGAGTGATTGACTTCTTGCATGGTCGAGACCCGGGCACTTGGTGGGATGCACCATTGTCACCAGGAGACACTATGTTGTGGTATGCTTGATCGGTGCTCGCTATGATTATTTGCCTAAGCCATCCTTTCTTGCCTTCACTGAGACATCGTTATGTTGACAATTGTGTCAGCCAAGGGGAGTGTTGGTGTGTGTGGCTTCCACCCATAATGAGTTTCAGCCAGGAGAGCAGTAGTACAGGAGAGCGCGACGACATGGTCCCCGATGCGGACCCCGGCGGCACCGACGCGCCGACAAGTGATGGACCACCCACTCGGAGTTGACCGACGACTACCCCAACGTTGTGGATGCTGTCTTGGACCTCCTGTAGTCTTTTTGCAACCTATCCTTTATGCAGACGCAGTTGGCGCCGAAGCACCAACGAGTGGTTGCTCCATCCAACAGCAGCTGCTAGAGAGCTGCCACGACGCCCAAGGTGCTTGCCGGGGTGCTTTGCGGTTTTTCTACAGATGTTAGAGTTCTCTCGGTGGACTGGAACTTGAGCCCGATTTGCATGTTTTTCATTGTCTGTCCACCAATCGGTGCCAGACTTATGTGTGTGACCAGTCGTAGCCCCCGGCTCGAGATTCTGCATCTTTAGGTTCAGACGGCGTATCAATCTGATTCGTCCGCGCAGAGTTACAGCCACAACATTGTTTTTGGGCCGGCTTTAGGACAGGCCTTGCACTGCCGCGTGCGACACCCGTCGTGCGCCGCGGCAGGTATTTATGCTGTGGACTTGTCATTTGTTGACTCTCTCTGCATGTGTTTATTAATGGAAGCACATTTGACACTGTGTCGTGTCGTCTAGCCTAACCCTTGCCGTATCGCGTCCGACCTGTGTTGACGCCGCGAGCTGACTGAGCGCTGAAGCACAGTCAGTGGCAAGTGTGCTAGGAAGCTTCCTAGAATCTTGTCACTCCTAGCGTGGGGGAGCGGTGCGTGGCAGTGCCACGCCGACCGGTCGAAGGAGTCACGTGGCTCGAGCGGGGTCACCTCAGACTGTGGGCGGTGAGACGTGATGGCTTGAGGGTCGGAAACCCTCAAGCACCGCGGTTTCGGCCTAGTCGGCCAAGGGTTCTGTCGAATTCCTTACATACATATGTAACGAATTCGAGAGAACCCTTGGCCGACTAGGCCGAAACCGCGATGCTACATGTGTGTATATATATAGATATATATAGATATATAAATGCTTTTTATGAACTATTCTTTAAACGAATTGATTAGGTATCACCTAAATAATTACTTTAGCAGGCCTAAAAAACTTTTGTTTATGTACCAGATTCTACAAGCTCAAAAATCGGCCAAATAGCTCGGATACCCACACTACGCGCACTATTAGGCTAGCGTACCCACGGGTTGAAAATTTGGCATGACATTCCCGGTGTAATAAAATAAAGAAACCAGATACCCATAAATATTATGTCTACTCAGGGGGTACGCGGACCTAAAAAATTACCAACGGCATCCGGGCATGCAGTTCCTTTTTAAAAAGTAGGTATCTTCTCTATAATTTTCATTTTTGGTTTGCACTAATCAAACCATGTACGATTTACTAGGAAATAATGACGTCATATTTATAAATATTTCCACAATTCGGGTCTTAGACCGGCGTCTCTGTGTTCTAACTATGCAATAATTTCATTCAAATGTTTGTGGTTGAAGTTTTCAATGTCATTTTAAAGGGGTGTAATCGTATTTTTGTATGAGTATGACATTGTGCGGCTAACTTGTTGTCCGTGTTCCTTAGGATGGTCGTGTTTGGCTGAGGACGAATAATAATCTAGTTTGTGTATGGTAACTCCATTGTAAAATTTTCAATTTGCGGTATGCCGTTCCTTAAACACTGGAATCAGGTATGCTGCTTCAATTTTTCCGGACAATGGATTTGTGTAGCGGGAGGGCCAGTTCGGCCCTCCCACCTCGCGATAGCGAGGGGGTGGCTGCAAGCCACCCCTCGCTATCGCGAGGGCTGGCCGGTGGCCAGCCACCCGCTGGCTACCGGCCGGCCGGCGGCCGACCGGCTGGGTGGCCGGCGGCCGGTCAAGTGGCCGGCCGGCCACCCGCCGGCGAGCCATCGGCCGCCGATCGAGCTGGTGGCTCGATCGGCGGCCAAGAGGCCACGAGGGCCTCGAGGGCGAGGCCTCGTGGCCTCGTGCCCTCGTCCCCCCTCGCCCTCCTTGCAAAACGAGCAAGAGAGGACGAGGGATAGGGGGAGCGAGGGTGAGGTTAAAAACTACTGGCGCGAAATCGCCAGCGTGCCTCGCACGCGACGATTTCGCGCCAGGACGACAAAAACGTAAGTCGAAGTTCGTTTGCGACGAACTTCGACAGAATATAATCGGAATAACTCGTGCGAACACACGAGTTCGAGGTAAAAACCCCCGGTTTGGGTCCCAAAACCAGGGGTTTGGCTAAAAACGGAAATGGGCCTCCGGAGACTCGAAATATTCGAGTCTCCCTGCTCTGGGTCGTTGATGACGATTGCCCCTCAGTCTCGCGAAGGGGGTAAACCCCTGACGCGGACTGAGAACGCCATTCTGTGAACTCCGACGACGACTTCAGAGCAGGAGCTGGAGATCCGGCCCGTTACAGTGGTTCTCAGAGCGAGACGACCCTCGCGACCAAGTGTTCGACGGAAACGGCTGCTACGACATAGATAAAACGCCGCCGGCAGCTGCAAGCAGCAGCAGAAACGCCAGAAGGGACTACGGCATCTACGCTTCACCGTTTGAGACGCCGTAAAGTGCGTTAGGAAGCTAGAGAAGAGCTCTATTTTTTGG
>SZWC01021769.1:3683-20793 GCA_023375785.1 Penium margaritaceum | reverse complement strand
CCCCCCCCGGATTATATATGGTGAGTGTATGAGGGAGTGTATGTGGTGGAAATCGTGAGACGTACACTAGTGTACGTCTCGCGACTTCCAGGAAACTCTCTCACGAGAGTACATTAGTGTTTTTTTTGTACCCCCCCACAGACACCGCCTCATACACTCGCCTCATATACTTTCCCGTATTGGGGGGGGGAGACGGATCCGTCGACATCGCTCGGACCATCCCCCCCTTCCCCGCGGATTGTATATGGTGAGTGTATGAGGGAGTGTATGTGGTGGAAGTCACGAGACGTACACTAGTATACGTCTTGCGACTTCCGAGGAACTCTCTCACAAGAGTTCATTAGTGTATTTTTTTTGTACCCCCCCACATACACCGCCTCATACACTCGCCTCATACACTTTCCCGTATTGGGGGGGTGGGGGAGACGGATCCGTCGACATCGCTCGGTCCATCCCCCCAATCCCGCCCCCCCGGATTGTATATGGTGAGTGTATGAGGGAGTGTATGTGGTGGAAGTCGTGAGATGTACACTAGTGTATGTCTCGTGACTTCCGGGAAACTCTCTCACAAGAGTACATTAGTGTATTTTTTTGTACCCCCCCACATACACCGCCTCATACACTCACCTCATACACTTTCCCGTATTAGAGGGGGGGGGGACGGATCCATCGACATCGCTCGCTCCATCCCCCCCTCCCCCCCGGATTGTATATGGTGAGTGTATGAGGGAGTGTGTGTGGTGGAAGTCGCAAGACGTACACTAGTGTACATCTCGTGACTTCCGGGAAACTCTCTCACAAGAGTTCATTAATGTATTTGTTTCGTACCCCCCCACATACACCACCTCATACACTCGCCTCATACACTTTCCCATATTGGGGGGAGGGAGACGGATCCGTCGACATCGCTCGGTCCATCCCCCCTCCTCTCCCCCCCGGATTGTATATGGTGAGTGTATGAGTGAGTGTACATGGTGGAAGTCAAGAGACGTACACTAGTGTACGTCTCGTGACTTCCGGGAAACTCTCTCACAACAGTTCATGAGGATATTTGTTTCGTATCCCTCCACATACACCGCCTCATACACTCGCCTCATACACTTTCCCGTATTTTGGAGGGGGGGGAGATGGATCCATCGTCATCGCTTGGTCCATCCTCCCACCCCCCCTCCCCAGATTGTATATGGTGAGTGTATGAGGGAGTGTATGTGGTGGAAGTCGCGAGACGTATTCTAGTGTACGTCGCGCGACTTCCGGGAAACTCTCTCACGAGAGTACATTAGTGTATGTTTTTTGTACCCCCCCACATACACTGCCTCATACACTCGCCTCATACACTTTCCCCTATTGGGGGGGGGGGGGAGACGGATCCGTCAACATCGCTCGATCCATCCCCCCAACCCCCCCTCCCCGGATTGTATATGGTGAGTGTATGAGGGAGTGTATGTGGTGGAAGTCGTGAGACGTACACTAGTGTACATCTCGCGACTTCCGGGAAACTCTCTCACGAGAGTACACTTGTGTCTTTTTTTCATACCCTCCACATACACCGCCTCATACACTTGCCTCATACACTATCCCGTTTTTTTGTGGGGGCGGAGAGACGGATCCGTCGACATCGCTCGGTCCATCCCCCCTCCCTCCCCCCCGGATTGTATGTGGTGAGTGTATGAGAGAGTGTATGTGATGGAAGTCGCGAAACATACACTAGTGTATGTCTTGCGACTTCCGGGAAACTCTCTCACGAGAGTACACTAGTGTATATTCGGTATAGGATATCGATCGAAAAAGACCCTCGCGGCCCAGACAACTCGATTCATGGTGTGCAAAGACAACTGGACAGTGATAGGTAAGTAAAGGTTGAACAAAATGGACAAGGTAGGAAAGTAGGTACATATTAGGTCACTTAATCTTCCACAATCTGTTTTTATTACATTAAACAAAATATTCGAAACATAGTTGTTTCTAGGAAATAGACAACTGTTGAAGTGAAAATTCTATGAATGTTCCTAGGATGTCCACACAGCATGTACACTGAAAATGAGTGTACAATTCACAGGTGATTGGCCATAAATGCCCACACACGCACACAAAAATACACACACACACACACAAACACATGTGCACACACACACACACATGCAAATACACACACACACACATACACACACACACACACATACACACACACACACACACACATACACACACACACACACACACACACGCAAATACACACACACACACACAAACACATGTGCACACACACACACACATGCAAATACACACACACACACATACACACACACACACACATACACACACACACACACACACATACACACACACACACACACACACACGAGCACAACACCTTCCTCTCCTAGTCCAAGTGAAAGTTAAAAACGTGAAACTATGCCAAAATTTCATTTGCAATTTTGGTCTAAAATTTGATGACAATGGTTACCAAGTAACCCAAAACCGGAATCAAAGATCAATATGGTATGATCTAAAATATTTTACCAAGAATTCCAGGAGACCACGGCAACAGACCATGGTCTGCATGTGTGAAAAGAGGAATTTTTCCCTAGATTTTAGACGAAACTTAGCGCAAGTGGGGTAGAAAAAATCAATGATTTTGCGCCGATGAGAACCGACTTGTGGAAGACGTAAAATCAAAGAAACAAACTCATTTAAGTGGTCATTTATTTCTCAAAAGATTTTAAAAAATGCACATGTAAGCATTACCCATAGAATTTGATTGTGTATGCCCTACCCGGGGTTCGGAAGGAAAACAATACTCTACTCAGTGTTCAAAAGAGTATGACTGCCCTTCTAAGAGACCTTAGAATGTTGGCATTTTGCCCACAAATAGTTTCAAACCGCAACATGTCGACGCTGCATGCAAGGCAACGTCACCATACTAACGTCATGAATTTATGTGAACATTCACAAACCCCTAATTTGAAGGTTTTGTGAATGTTCGTGGTGTAGGTTCCCATATGGTTCGCATGGGGGTTGCAAGACTCCCCATGCGTTGAAAGGGAAGTTGCTAGGCTCCATTACCGTGGGGCCCGTGCAAAAATAAAGGCCTAAACACGCAAATGTAATTCAATGTGGATGTAACTTGAGGGCCGGTTCAGCCCTCCCTCCTCGCTGAAGTGAGGGGTGGTTGTAGACCATCCCTCGCGTCAGAGGGCTAGCCGACAGCATCCACTTCACTGGCCACCGGCCAGCACATTGTCGGCCGGTTGGACGGCTGGAGGCCAACCAAGTGACCGGCCAGCCACCAGCCGGCTAGTCGCCTGCCGCCGATCACGGCCTTAGCTTCATCGACGGCTGACGAGCCACGAGGGCCTCGAGGGCGATGCCTTGTGGTCTTGTGCCCTCGCCTCTATTTTCCCTCCTCGCAAGTGAGCAAGAAAGGACAAGGGAGGAGGACGAGGGACAAGAGGCGAGAGATCTCAGTGCGAAATCACCAACGTGCCTTGCACACGACGACTTTGCTCCATAACGTAAAAAACGTTCCTTAAAATTGAAGTTCCTTTGTGACAAACTTCGACATAAATTAATAATATAACTCGTACATATGCACAAGTTAGAGGTAAAAAACCCTTGGTTCGGGTCCATAAACAAGGGATAAGGCTAAAACCGGAAATAGGCCTCCGAAGAGTTGAAATATTTGAATCTCTAAACTCTGGGTCATTGATGAAGATTTTCCTTTAATCCTGTGAAGGGGGTAAACCATTGACGTAGAGTGAGAACACGATTCGACGAACTTCGATGACGATTTGAGAGTAAGAGTTAGAGACTCGATTTGTTACAATGGGGTTTAACCAAGGTTTTCATGAAAACCTGTGGGATTTTTTGAGTTAAAAAAATATAATGATTGTTTTTTCTTGTTATTAAGAAAGAGCAATTTTGCTTGATCGCGACTGAGCAAAGAGCTATTTTATTTTATTTTACAAGCAAACCCCCTAGATTGATATAGTGTTTTGCACTTAACGCATGCTCCACCGACTTAAAAGATACAAAATCTTGAATTAAACTAGGGGGTTTGCGTGTTGTAAAACATAAAAAAATGAGCACATCGATGCATTCGGATTCTGACGTGGTAACAAGAATTGTAAGGGGGGTCCATATCGCGCACCTCCCTTGGCCCGATCAGCGACGCATTCCGCCAATCAAGCATGGTGAAGTGAGTGGGTAGGGAAGTATTATTTTTTAATTCAATGGGGAGGGCATTAATATAATTTGTTTGCTCAATAGGGCCTCACCATTCCCCTCGCGGATTGGGTAGAAGGGTTATTATGCCCAAATGAAAAACGGTAAAATGGTTGATATATCCGCATAAGCATCAACATAAGCCTGAGATATCCATGACTTAAATAATAAAAGCGACAAATCCAAAATGTGAAAAAATTGACGCAAAATGCATTTTCATGGCCATGCCTGATCGCCGACTAAAGTCACCGATCGAGCGAAGCAAGGGGGTTGATGTGTCACCCCCTGGCTTCGCTCTCCCCCCTCGCAAGTATTGCGATCGAGTGTCTAGCCCATTTTCTTTTTTTTTTCGACTCGCAAACCCCCATTAGCGGATTTAGGGTATTTTTCTTTGCACAGGTGGAGCCAGCGCAAATGGAGGTTTGCAAGTCAAAAAAAAGAAGAAAAAAGGCTTATCGCTTGATCGCGATCAAACGAAACGCCTTTTGCAAAGTATTTTTTTAAAGATGCAAACCCATTTCTACCCATGCAAACCACACTCCAACCCTATCACAAATTACACTCGGGGTTTTAGGGTTTGTTTTTTACACGGGCTCTTACTTGGCCCCTTGATAGCAGGGTCCAACAGGTTCCCTTTCAACGCACGAGGTGTTTCGATCCCCCCCACTCGTAATTGTCGCAAACCTTCTTGAGAAAATTCATAAACTCTCCAGTAGAGGGTTTTGTGATGTTTCTCCCATATTTGAGGACGTTAGCATTTTGTCCCTCGATGGTATACAACGTAGACATAGCGTGTACATTTGGATAATGCTTATTTCTTTGCATGCTTGCTGGATATAGAATTAATAAAGAAGCGAAAAGTTCCAAAACTGAATATGGCATAATTAATGTGCAAAATGTGGATACTATGATAGATATTGGAAATTGTATGGGTATATGGTCACTCCACCGAAGGAAAAATTAGAGATGTTGGATTTTGACCATGGTCGTAAAAGCAATCTGACCTACAAAATAGGCCTAGCTTGGACAGTAGCCACTGCCAACGACAAAGTCTTCTCGGTTGTTGGCGCGGCTGGTAAACGTTGGAAATTGTTGTTAGTGTCAAATTCTGTGATGCGGTTGGATTTTGGAATGGTTTATTGGAACATCCATGTTTGCACGTGTTTCCGCCAATTTTGACGTTTTTTTCACCAATTTTAGTCGTGTTTGCATTATGTACTAATGCACATGTGCAAAGCATTAAGTATTGGGCTAGTGGGACATCCTTCACTACCACTCATGGTATGGTCGACATGACACTCATTTAAAGGCCGCCAAACTACAGTCCATGGAGCATGCCCCCATGGATGGCACTTCGTCCAAGCAAAGGGCAAAAGTTGTTGGGGGATTGTTGGAGCGAGCGTGGCTCTGCCAGGTAACAAGATTTAAAATAGCGAAGGGAGGAAAGTGTAATGTTACCAAGGTTTCAAAAGGGCACACAAAAATGACGGGTCCTTAGCGAGGCACATAAATTTGACAATTTTCCAGAGGGGCACGCCAAAATGACGACTTTCTGCGGGGGCATGCAGAAATGACAACTTTCTGGAGGGGCACGCTAGAATGAAACCCTTTCCGAGGGGCACCCAAAAATGATGAAAAGCAAATATGCCACCTTCTGGAAGGGCACGCAAAAATAACAACTTTTTTGTGGTTGTGCCACGTCACCATCCGGTCCATCGAAAAAATTTATATAACATAAGTCTATCTTTTTGAAATCTCACTTCAAAAATGGAAGTTTCTCTCTTTTTAGAACTTACACATGATTGCACATGGCTTTTCTTGCTAGAAGAAAGGAAACCTCATACCCTCCTACATTCTCATGTCACTCGCTTGAAGCTCTCGTCATACACCTTTCACCTTATGATATCTTTTCTAAACGCCAAACATAACCCCTTTTCTAGAAACACACACACACACAAATGTCATAATGTTCACGATCGTCTGAAATTGCCACTTCTAAGAATTGTTTTCAAATCGCGTCGATCTAGGTAAGGCACATACAAGTATTGAATTTTTGGATTTTTTCGATTTCCTTGTGCAAATTGTAGTGAACTGATGTACCGTTTCATTTTAATTTTATTTTATTTTACTTCATAACCCGTTTTTATGAGATCATGCATGTTTTCAATGTTTATCATTTTCGGGTGCTTGATTTGGGTGACACAAAAGAAATTTAATTTTTCTAAATAAATAGGTTTTAAAAATTGTTGAAACAATGAAACCTAAATTTTGATTCCAATGAAAAGGTGGTTTAATTTTTCTTGTGAGTGGAAATACAAAGTTACCAAGAATAATAAATTAAATACATTCACGTAAAATGAAACAGAGGAACTCATTTATTCCTCTATTTTTGACGACTTTTTACTCCTCTAATTTGCCTCAATGGAGCAAAATAAGTGGCACAACAACTTCATTTGTCTCCAAAAGGTTTGAGGTAAATGAGCTTATTAACATGTTCGAATTCAAATTTAAACAGTTCAAGAATTTAATACTAATATGTTCCATACATATAAATTGCAATTTCACGTGGTCACTTTAAAAAGGTTAAGTTTGTCTAACCTTACAATGTATAAACATTTGTGTGTACGGATTTAAAAAAGAGGCTAAATGATCAATTTATGAAAGATATCACAAGGTCGAAGGTGTTGATGGGAGCTTGAAGCGATCGATATGAGAAGGTGGGAATGATATGATGTTGCGTTTCGTCCAGCGACATAAACCATGTGCGATCATGTGAAAGTTCGAGAAAGAGAGAAACGTCTATTTTTGCATTGAGAGAAGCCATCGAGATAGACGCAAATTATGTTACTCTGTTTCGTTGGATTGGATGCTGACGTGGCGGAGCCGTGAAAAAGCTGCCATTTTTTTGTGCCCTTTCAGAAGATGTTATATTTTCTTTTTTTAATTTTTGTGTGTCCCTCATAAAGGGCGTCATTTTATCGTGCCCCTCCAGAAAGTCGTCATTTCTGCGTGCCCCCGTAGAAATTCGTAATTTAGGTATGCCACTCTGGAAAGTCGTCAAATTTCTGTGCCCCGGTAGGGACCCGTTATTTTTGCGTGCCCTTTTGAAAACCCTGGTAAAATTGCGTTTTCCTCGAGCGAAGGCCTATGGACGCCACCCGTCCATCCGAGAACTCAACAACGCCCCCGACACCTAACCCCTCACCCTTGCAGGCCCATGGTGTTAACTGATGTCATTTCCATATAAGGGAGGAAGCCTTTTCAGTGAAGACATAATATGCGCGCGCTATCTGAGACTAACGTGCATCCACGAGCGCTGAAGACCACGTTGTTAAATGCGCGCAACATGACTTTGACGCGGCGACCCTCGCTGGCACACATAGTTAACACCTTTTAGAGGGGAAAGATCGATATGCGGAAGGGGACAAAAGGCGAATCAAGTGCAAGTTGTCAACATGAGGTCGTGCAGCAATCCTCAGGAGAAAAAACCAGCGAGGTTAATTTATTACCTCTCAACTCAAGGTGAGCACTCATGGAGTGCAACGTACCGCGACGCATTTATATTTTCCTACGTACCAAAGGGCCCTTTCCTGTACAAGGGGTGGAGCACAACCCGATCCTAAAGTCAAAGAGATGTAATCAGTAAAAAAACGTCTTGCAGACATGAAATGTTTCTTCTATTGTTTTGGGAGGTTTTTATTCAAATTTTTATTGAAAAAAAGACAAACTTCTTACCAATGCTATATGTTGGAAAGTCGTTGAAGGAGCCACAACTGCTTACGGGTGGACTTTGAGAAAAGTGATTTCATTCTACTTTAAAATCTATGAAATCATTTTTTCATTGAACACCTTTGGAAAAAAGGACCAAGTTTCTTTTATGGAGAGGCATTACACAAATACAAAAGTGCATGATCACAAAAAAACTACAGGATAAGTTATAAATATTTTGTACCACACAAATATGAAGAAAAATGTACACATTTCCTTCATTTGTACATTTAAATGAACAAATTTAGACATTGGGCCATGGGCAAAATACGCACCATGACAACTTTGTCAATTGCTATCTACCCACTAAGAATCACAAAGACGTAATGCATACATCATACTTGTTAATTGTCATGTACTTTCTCTTCGATAGCTCGATATTTTGTACAACCCCTACTCATAAATGTGTGTCCCATGTTGCATAACAATTTAAATAGTAGCTTCATACAAATCAAGCACATTACCATGTTTCTCGACTTCTGTGCAAGTTCATTTCTTTTCAACCCGCATGAGTGTTGCAAGAACAAAAATGAAAATGTAGAGCAAGAACTAGGGACATATCAAGTACCATAGGCGTCCAACATATGCGCCTGAGCTCCTCTTCACATACTAGTGTCCTCAGCCATATGAGCAACATCACGAAACAAGTGCACTGTGTCATGCGAGCTACCACCCTCATGATGAAGGGGTGGCGTTAACACCCACTCCTCGGGTGCGGTTGTTCTAGCATTTGTCGAAACAAACTCTGCTGCTACAGAATCAAAAATGCTTGGGCATGTTCGTCGATTGTGGCCTGCATTGCCACACAAGCTACACTTCGGCCTCAAAGAAGCCGCCTCAATGGGTTGTTCTCTCCTGTTATGCCTTGGCCTCCCTGACTTCCTCTCCACTTTTGGAGCAAAGCTGTGTGTTGCTGAAATGACAAGGTCATGCAATGTTACAGGAGGTACAATCCCACTGTAGCACTCCCTCCATGATCGCATGGTATAGGCAGTGTCCATGTAGTTTGTGAGCTGCAAACCAAGCCCACTATGTAGAATGATGCATGCCGCATGAACACATGGAAACTGCTGGTCTTGAAACTGAAGGCAATCATACGATCGTGCCTCTAGATCCACAACCACCTCTCTCCGCTCCCTTGAGTAAACTTTCTCCTTCAAAGGGGTGGAAAGCCGAGGCTAAAATGCCTCAGCAAGCTGAGAGATCTCCGTCCACTTTGCATCCGGCCCTCTTGCCAGGTGCTTTTCCAACGGTCTTGGGTTACCCTCAAAGAACTCGCGGTGCCATGAAAATGCATCGTCTCTACGTTCCTTAAACTTCACCATGATATAGTCATACACTCCCATACAGAGCTCAAGCATAGGCATGTTCTCATGCCGTCGATTGCGTGGTTCCATGACTCTGCAGCATTTGAGGTATCATGTCCAAACCTTGGGAGGGGGGAGAAACAACTCACGTAGCACTCTGGCGGAACTGCTCGAAGCAAAGCCAAATTCTCTGCCAAAATACCCTCAAGTTTTGCGAGAGCTTGTTGGTAGCCATCCTCAGAAGTTGCACGAGCTACTTTCCAAAACACCTCGGTCACCACATCTCTGTTTCCTGCTCCAGCCTTTCGTAGTACATTCTCCTTAAGATGTTGTGTGCAGAATCCATGTGCTGCATGTGGAAGCTTTGCAGACACGGCATTGATGAGCCCTTTCTGTCGATCAGAGATGAGAACAAGCCGGTGAGAGTCTGTGTCTGGGAATGCTTGGCCAACGCATTCAAGGAACCAGGTCCATGATTGCATGCACTCCTTCTGTACGAAGGCAAATGCAATGGGCAGCGTATGCCCATTGGCATCAATGGTCAAACAACTCAAGACAACCTGGTGCCATAAGTTCTTTGTGTGTGCTCCATCCCTGGTCACCCATGACCTTCATGCTCGAAATGCTTGTCGACATGCACCGGCAGCAAAGAAAGCACCATGGAACCTTGTCTTCCCCGCATTCCCCTCACACTCCTCCCACAAGGCATAATACCCAGCTGGATCTTGAACTTGGAGTTTGCTTATCAGCGCATGGAACTTGCGAAACGCCGTACAACTGCTTTTCAAATCATGACCCAAGATCTTATAACGAGCCAAGCGCACATTCCTCAAGGGAACGTTGATGCCATGCTCGCGACGAAGAATTTCTTGTAATGCATTTCCTTTCAGTTCAGGTCGTGTTCTCACTGTCTCGTCTAGTTGTTGTACCAACCACGCTTTTTGACGCATTGTTTGATAGCGGAACGTGCCCCCCTTGCACATGTGTGTGGTGTCACTCTTGGTGACGTGCCACTCACTAGTGTATTTGTCAAGGAGGGCTGAGACACAGTACTTGCATCCTTCGACACGACGCTGCTTACAATGTACACAATAGCACGTGTTAGTTTGTCGGCAATGAACAACGGATAAAGTTCATGCAATACATTCACATTAGAGATGTAAAGTATTTCAAGAACACATCCACAACCCATATGGTTATGAGGCAGTAAAAGGGGAATGAACTCAACCCTGGATGGTCGTCTTCTTGAAGCAAACGTCAAGTTGTTGGATTGCGCTAATGAGGTCCGCCTTCTCCTTAAATGTTGCACCGACATGGACTCTCTGGACCTCAATCCTTGCTGCTGGGTCAGGTTGTTTTACATTCCAACGACGAAGACGTGTTCTTCTCACTCCATCATCACTCTCCTCACTCCTTTCGGCTTCCGATGCATCGTCATGTTCTCTCTCCTCACCGGTTTCCGGAGAAGCTTGCTCACCATGAATTACTTCCTCAACCTCCTCCACCCCCTCTTCCTCTCCCTCATCCTCCTCCATACGCGCTTCCTCCATCTCTACTTCATCGACATCCTCCTCCACATTGTGGTTCATCTCATCAACATCGTCAGCCCCTCGCTCTTCATGATGACCCCTACCCAAAACTTCCAACTCCTGAACTCTGTTCGCATGTTCGATGGTTGACGGTTGTGATGCACGAACACTTGATGTCACACAGCTCCAAAGTTGTGACAAGTAGTCCATCTGGAAATAATCATGTTCATGACGTGAGAAGATGAGGAGGACACACATATTAAAGGAGGGAGGGAGGAAGGGAGGGAGGGAGGAGGAATAGGAGGAGGTAGAGGGAGAGAGGAGGGGAAGGACGATGACGACGACAGTAACGACGATGACGATAACAATGAAGACGTCAATGATAATGACGATGACAACGACGAAAAATCGATGGCGGCAATGATGACGATGACAACGACGGCAACGACGACGATGATGACGATGATAGCGGTGACGACGACGATGGTGACAACGACGACGATGACGACGTTGACAATGACGATGTCAACGACAAAGACGTTGTCAACGACGACGATGATAGCGGCGATGACGACGACGACGACGAAGACAACGACGTCATCGATAATGACGACAACCACAATGACGATGACGGCGGCGACGAACACGATGTCGATGACAGCGGCAACGACAACGGTGACGACGATGACGATGACGACGTCAACGATGATGACGATGATGAAGATGACGGGGGCGACGACGATGACGATGATGACGACGACGACGACGATGACGATGTCAACGGCGACGACGATGTCAACGACAATGATAACAAAGAAGAAGCCGAAGACAGTGACGACGACAACGATGGGGGCGACGAATCTGACGGCAGTGACGGTAGTAAAGGCGACGACGACGACAACGACGATGACGATGACGAAAACGACAACAACGACGTCATCGACAATGACGACAACCACGATGATGATGACGGTTGCAACGAACACGATGACGATGACAGCAGCGACGACGACAACTGTAACGACGATGACGATGACGATGTGAATGACGATGATGATGATGAAGATGATGGGGGCGACGATGATGACGATGATGATGGCGACGACGAGGATGACGATGTCAACGGCGACGACGATGTCAACGACAATGATAACGAAGACGACGCCGAAGACAGCGATGACGACGACGATGGTGGCGAAGACTGTGACGGTAGCGACGGTAGCAAAGGCGACGACAACGACGACGATGACAATGACAACGAGGACGACAGAGGAGAAGACGACGACGATGACGACGACAAGGGAGTAAGGAATGTTGAGGGGGATAAGGAGACGATGTCAGATGAGAGGGGAAACGTGGAGCAAGTGGTAAAGGGGAGAAGGGATAGGGCGAGGACGTGGGGAATGAGATTGTTGTGCATGAGGAAGGAGGAGATAGGGGCGAAGGAGTCAGGTGTGGAGGGAAGGGATGTAGAGGAGGAGTATGCAAGGGGGAGGTGAAGGAGGGGGCGGTGGGGAGGAGGAGGAGGATGTGGAGGAAAGGGGGGAAAAGGAGGTGGGCTTACCAGCGTGAGGGATTGGAGAAGCACAGGGAGCGCAAGAATGCAAGAAAGAGAGAAAAAAAAGGAGGGCAAATCAGAAACACAGAACTGGTCTTCTGTGGGAGAGGTGGGACGCGCGGCGTCGACCTCTTCTGGGATTGGTATTAGTTATTAAATTGACTAGATAGGCCGTACGGGAATGGCCTAGTCGGAAGGTGGTCCAGTATGATCGAGAGGTCTCATTCTATCCGTCGTTTTGGCCTCTTCGCTTTTGCTAGATCGTGCGTCGTAACGGAAAAAAACCTGAAAGGTGGCTGCCGGAGTTCCGCCGGCAGCCACCTTGTCATTTTCGCTACTATTTATTTGTCCATTCCTGTTCTTTGCGCACGTTCTCCTCAGACTTGTTTCTGTCACAAAGGCGTTAAATGCGCTTGCTATTCCTTCACCGGGAGGTCCAGGAGCGACCCTTCCAGTCAAGAATTGTTGCGCGCATTTGACGTCACGGTCTTTAGCCTGCGTGGATGCACGTTAGTCTCAGATAGCGCGCGCAGATAATTTCTTCACTGAAGCCTTTTTCTATCCCTCGCGCCATCTCCTCTGCTCTCTGCCTGAATTACTCGCCATGATGCCTCTGCTCGCTGCCTGAATTACTGGCCATGATGTGGACACAGGCGACCGAATCTACCTTGAAAATTAGTCACAGAAACAACTGAAACAAATCGTTGTTGAGTCCTCAACAACGGATTCCATTGAATGATGGAGGAAGATGGTGCAGAGCTTCCTATTTCTCTGGAAATCGTTGTTGGCGTCGATTTCCAGCGTTTACCGGCCGCACCCAAAGCGAACCGAGCCGAAAAACATTTGTTTCCCGCCCTATGGAGGTTTACACGTTTTACACGCCCACTCACCCCTTCCCAGCCACGGCCCTAGGCCGTGGCTGGGCGAGGAAATCTTACCCACTCTCTTTATGACGTCAGCATTAGACAATCCTGGAAATTTCATGCCCCGAAAGGGGGTGAAACACGTCCATTCACCCACTTTGAGTTCGCTATTGTCCGCAATCATCGATGATTACTAAAATGTGTGTCAGTTTACCGGAAAAGTTCGCGGTGAGGTTGGTGTCCTCCGCTCACTTCCGCTACAGCCACGCCGACCCATCCACGAGTGGAGTGCGTGAATAAGGATGCGAGTGAATTTTGACTCCTATGGGTGCGCCTGGGTGTCGTTGAAATCGGTCGTTGGGGCTCCTCAACGATCGATTTCAGCGATGACCGCAACTTCCTGTCCGCGTGGTTTTAGCCTGGGTTGCGTAGCTCGGCACTCCACGTCGATCCGTCCGGATAAACTCAAGGCTTTGCTCGTCCAACAATCCTAGCGGGCCCCACACAGAACACGGATGAATGACTGGAATCGGCCCAACAATCCCCGTCTTCACCAATCACGTGCGGTTATGGATAGTTGGAACATCGACATGCGTCCGCGTTCGGGAAGAGACGCTCCGGATCTGAACGGCTGCGGCAGTCTTCTGACCGGCAATGATGATGACGGCTAGGCGGCCCGCAATTCGTGGACTCCATATGTCCTCCAACAAAATGCGCAACGAACTGTCCGATAGCGTCCAACAACCGATGTCAACGACACCCAGGCGCACCCTATGTTTCTCACCCCTTCCCAGCCACGGCCCTAAACGTTTTGAATGGCCATCCAGCCGCGGCCCAAATCGATGAACAGCCTCTTTCCCGATCTGGTCCAACAAGCCAAAAGGGGAACTCCAGTTGTTTCGACGGTTTGTCTTCATGTTGTGCAGTTTTCGTCGGCGCTTTCGCTTGAGCATATGCGGAAGAAGGCTGTGTTTTCTTCTCACGTACGGTTGGAAATATCTGGGCATGCTGGGCTGATCGGCATGCTTTTCGTCTTCAAACGTTTCTGCTCGCGCGTCGGTCCCGTCGTATTCATCGACTACGCATCTTTCGGATGCAGAGCAAACGAATTATTTTCTACCCAAACGATCCATGAAAGCCCTAAAGAGAAACCAAACGAATTATTCATTTCACTTCGACTGAGCGGGGTTGCGGGAAAAGACATTCAAAACATTCTGGTTTTTCGTAACCTTTGAAATGTTCGGAAGACGGACGTCGTCTTGCAGCCAACTTCAGCCCGACCGAATCTCCTCCATCCTGTACGTTTCAAACCCGTTGAACTTGCTCACTCATCCTCGGCGTTCACCAAGAAGAAACGGAAGTTATAGTATGCATCCCAGAACGTAAAATATGTTCTCCGAAGAGGACCCATCTATTTGGTCAACATTGGGCCTAACCCTCCAGCAACACGAGCAGCCCACTGGCAGCGGTAGGAGAGTCGCGCCGCTATCCTGCTCGAGTCGCTCCTTAATTCGATCCGCTGATGCGCTGCAGCGTGTGATGCCGTGTGAACAGTGGCGTTGCGATGATGGCGGCCCTTCTTGACAATGACAAGAAACGGTCAAGAAAGGACCACTGGTACGCCTGCATCTTGGAGCCGCCGCAATAACAAAAGAAGCATCAGCCAGTGCAACTGCAGGAGCAGGCGAAGGAAGAACAGCATGAAAAGCAGCAGCAGCAGAAGCAGCAGCAGCAACAGCAACAGAAGCAAAAGCAGCGGAAAAAGTAGCAGCATTAACAGCAGCAGCAGCAGCAGCAGCAACGCAACGGAACAGCGGCAACGGCAGCAGCAGAAGCAGCAGCAACGGTATCAGTGGCAGCAGCAGAAGCAGCAGCAGTAGCAGCAGAAGCAGCAGCAGAAGCATAGGCAGCATCAGTGTGCGCAAGAGCAGCAGCAGCAGCGTTGGCGGCGGCCGGAGCAACACCCGCAACCGTTGGAGAAGCAGAAGCACTGCTTCTGCTTCTGAAGCAGCAGTAGAGCTTGCACTGCAGTAGAGCTTGATCGGTTGACCGTCCAATCCTTACGATTCTCTTCAAACCACTGGACAGAAGATACGAGAACAGACGCGGACGGATTCTGACGAATCTGGAGATCTAGAAGGACATGGGAGGCCTCTAGCCTCTCTGCGGACACGATTGTGAGCTGGGATGCACCATCACCTGCCAGCCACCACTTTCAACAAGCAAGCATCACCTGCCAGTGGTAACATAACATGTGGTGGCTGCCGACAGGCGACTCCTTTGGCGACTTGCGACGGACCAGTTGCGGGAGGAATGTGCGGAATCTGGAGATGACGAAGGAGAGAAGACAGCCTGCGTGAAATCTGCAGACGAGACTCAACGTCAGGGTGCATACCATACCACACCACACCACGCGCCGGAGTCTTTGGCACACAGAGCAGCCGCGGACAGAATCTGCGCGACGTGGAGATGGCGAAGAGAGGCGGGAAGCGCTAGGAGAAGAGGTCGGAAGGGGGGATTAGGAAAGGGGGGCGGGGAAGAGGGGAAGGAAAGGGAGGAGGGCGAGCAGGGCCAGCAGCAAAAGCAGATCCAACAAGATGAAGGACTCATCAAGAAGGAATTCCAGCAGCAGCAGCAGCAGCAGCAGCAGCAGCAGCAGCAGCAGCAGCAGCAGCTCGAGGCAGCAACAGAAACTGCTTCAGGATTGGTAGCCGTGAGTAGAATCAAGGCCCTTGATTCTAGGGCCTGACTCTGTGTAGAGTGAAATCTTCGAAGGCGTTTTATAAACCGTTGAAGAGAGCTTCAGACTAGGACATCGGTCGGAGCGATAGAAACGGCAGCAGCAGCAGCATCAGCAGCGGCAGCACCAGCGACGGCAGCAGCAGCGGCAGCAGCAGCAACAGCAGGGCTGCAACAGAAATAGAAGCAGCAGCAGAAGTGGCAGCAGCAGCAGCAGCAGCGGGGGCAGCAACAGCAAGAGCAGCAGGAGCAGCAGCAGCAAGAGCAGTACCAGCTGCAGCAGCAGCAGCAGCAGCAGCAGCAACAGCAGCATCAGCAACAGCAGCAGAAGCAGGGGGGCAGCAGCAGCAGCAGTAGCAGCAGCAGAAGCAGCAGCAGCAACAGCAGAGTCGGCGGCAGCAGGAGCAGCAGCAGCAGCGACAGCAGCGGCAGCAGCAGCAGCAGCAGCAGCAGCAGCAGCAGCAGCAGCAGCAGCAGCAGCAATAGCCTGATTTGTCTGGGGAAGAGCACACAGTGGCGGCAGGAATTTCTTTTTCTTTCTTGCAAAACTTTTGACTTTCATAGACTTTTGCTACGCACAACAGGATTCCTACACTAGGAACTGTCAGCAGCAACAGCAGCCTTAGCAACAGCGCACAAGGGGCGGCAGTAGTAGCAGCACTGCTGCAGCAGCAGCCATGGCGGCAATCTCGAGCGCGTTCACTCCATTGGCGTCGTTCCTGGGAGGGTTGCTCATAGGCGCTGCTGCTTCGATCCTACTGCTGTGCTGCGGAAGGGTTCTGGGTGCAGGCTGCATCATCAACGGTGAGATTATCCTCTTATTCTTAGCACATTAGAACTACCCAATTGCAAACAACGGGGGAAACGAGAGGAAAGGAAAAGTGCAGAAGGGAAAACTGCTAATCGGCGATGTCGGGTGAGTGAGTTGTGCTACGCTGTCTGTGTGAAGACCTGCTGTCTGTGTAAAGACCTGCTTTCTGTGTAAAGACCTGCTGTCTTTGTAAATACCTGCTGTCTGTGTAAAGACCTGCTGTCTGTGTAAAGACCTGCTGTCTGTGTAGACCTACTGCCTGTGTAAAGACCTGCTGCCTGTGTAAAGACCTGCTGTCTGTGTAAAGACCT
>SZWC01021768.1:12632-28772 GCA_023375785.1 Penium margaritaceum | reverse complement strand
TTTCCTTTTCTTTTTCGGAGACGGGTTTGGCCGACCACACGTCTGTGTGGGGTTCGCCCTCACTCACACCCGCAAACGGCGACGACGATGGGCTGCTGCAGCAGCAGCCACTGTGAGTACCGATCAGTCCTCGCGCACCATAATCCCTCGGGAGATTCGAGAGTTAGCAGGCTGACTCAAGGGAACGTCGTGGAGCTCGATCTGTGGATTCTTGATGATCCGCATGCTTCACAGCTTCACGCGTTGGCCCTCAGCCCCGCAAATGCACGCGACCAAACAGGAAAAAGCGAACGCCACGTCAAGAAGGGGTGTGCCCTTTCCACATAGCGATGCAATGTGAGCCACAAACTCACATTCGTGGCTCACAATTGCCGTCGGGGCGGCAGCCTGCGCCGCAGACCCTGGAAAAGGCCGCGGTCAGTGAGGCAAAAAGTTAGATGCTGCACCGGAGATCCCGGAAGAGATTGGGGCTGTCAGAGCTTGCGGCGCTGGACCCCCGCCAGGTGTCGTTCACTTTGTGTCTCGTTCCTGAAAGCTCACGTGCGCCTCAAGTGATGCTTCAAGCCTCACGTGAAGATCTGGGGGACTGACAAGCCAGCAAGACCAACGCTACGTGCACCTTGAGCGGCACCTGCCGCGAATCCAGCAACGACGAATGTGCGGTGCAAATGCCAATTGCTCCCTGTTTTGTAACCCATGATCCTCAGATACCCTCCCGTCGGAAAAATAGAACCCGTTCACCCCAACATAGGAACAATAAACCCCATTCGCCCCTACGACAGATCAATAAGCCTGCTTCGCCAATTTCCTGGAATTATGACCCTCATTCTCCCCTGCCTCAAAAAAATCAGCCCCATATACCCCTCGGCCTACGGTTCAAGTCCAACCGTTCAAAAAAACGGAAAACATGCCTAATATACCCAATTTCCGTGCTCTGCATGTTCAGGGTTATCGGAAGGGAACCCTATCATTGATAGCTAAACGTTAATGCATCGGTCTTGACAAAGACTCGGAATGGAACTCGTGAATACACCTCCCTGCCTTGGTGTGCGTTCGGCTGCACATGACAGGGTGCACATGTCGAGGGACGCTATTCAATCACTCAAAGCAGTACGAGTCATAGTGGTCTTCGTTTAACTTTAAAACCCCTACATATGGGCTTCAAGTCAAAGGAGTAATGTCGCGATGCATTTCGTCCTCCCTCGTGTACTCACAAGTATGTTGAAAACCATTTTCAGACATGTCTCATCTTGAAGATAAGCATCCTCTACCACCTTTGCAGTGTTGGTCACATCCATCGGAGCCTCGAGTAGGTCCTTGGGGAACCCTTACACCTTCCCCTTCCCTCATGGACAACGGCACTCCGATGGCTCAGTGGGCCAAGATCAAGCGCGAATTGGACATGATAAATGCAAATCCACTCGACAATCCATACACCATGTGCTAGCACTTAAGAAACTGGGCACCCCATGATCGCCGCAAGACTACCCACCAGATTGGGAACCATGCATCTCGACGTGGCCATTCTCCCGTTTGCGGATGTGATGATAGAGGACGAATGGCCATGCGCTCCAAGGAGTAAACCATTGTGGTCGTACTCAACGTTGAGCACTGTCGGAGACGTATCCCGCATGGTGGTTTCTTTAGCTCAAACATTCCAGAATTTAAAACGAACGAAGTACCATGTGTCTAATGATTGTTTGTGAATAGAAAATGAACACATTACCATGTGTCTAACGATTATTTGTGATCAGAATATGCACATAATGCCCTCCAAGTAGTTTTCAATGGATAGAAAGAGCATAACAACATACAGATCAGAATGTCATGATTTGGGCACATACACCTTGATAACATGTGAGAACACAGGCTAGCAATTCATACGCAATTAAGGGTGTCATGTGGAGCATATGCCTTGCTTCACGTGCATATTGTCCTGTGTATTGGGTTGCAAACAGTTTGCCGTATATGCTTGCTTCTAGGTTCTCATAATACTAAGTGTAAGAATCATTGTGGAGAATGCTTTTTGAATTCCTTTCAGCCAATGATGTTACGGGATCCATTCAGCAGACAATGAGCGAAATGCTTATGTGATTGACTGCTTTGAATGGTACATTTTGATATTGCATGTCTTCTTATGTCTGCACTTTGGCATATGTTCATTCATGTGAAATTAAGTAAATGTTGAACACATGCCCACTAACTGTACTACTCAGAGGAATTTTATCCATGTGCCAGTTTATCCATATGTATGTAAGCTTTGTAGCACATCAAATAACACTCAATATTTTACGTCCAGTGCACACAGTATGACTACATCACACATTGCAAAATCAATAACTGAGAAAGAGATGACATTAGAGTGTTCATGAAGGAAGCATGCATCAGGACTGAGTACATACAATTCAGGTGGGATGTGTGATCTCTTCAAACAATCATTGACTCAACCCTAGGAAGAAATGAAGAATTTAACGTACGGGAAACAACCTCTCCCATGATTGCCAGTGCTTTCCGTCGTAGAATACGTCTCTCTCACTGTCATACTGTTGGCCACCATCTCTATTTCTAGGAACGAACACACCATCCCCCTCCCCAGACTCGATTAACTTGGCCCAATCAGCCCAACCCTGACGTTCTGTCTAACCCGAAGCCCCCCCTCCCGTCTGGAGTCCGATGCCCTTAGAAAAAGTGTATGCTCAAACACTAGAGACCAACATGGTTCATCCCGCACAAAAAGAAGATCATGTGTTAGTTAATTCGCGCAAGAAGCACAAAGGCCTAAAACTGCACACAAGGAAATGACGAAGAGGCAACAAGGAATGAAAAACTGCACACATCCTTACCGCACTCTGCCTCCTCTAGGTCTCCTTTGTACGTCTCCTGCCTCTCCTCTTCCTCATCCAGCAAGTCTGCATGCTCATTGTGTAAAACCATTTCGCCAAAATTACCTCTAAGAGGGGAGAATACACCAGAGTCATTACATTAAAAACCATCATCCTCAGCATCTGATGCATCCCAAGGCAACATCTCGGGGTCGTACTCCATGTCACCTGTACCGTACTCAGCAAGTGGTGGAACTCCACCATCAAAGCACTGGCACGTGCTTCTAATGCGGTTGTAGCATGCTGCACAACAGCAGCAAGACCAACATTATATTGTGCTCCTTTTTGTGCGGGGTTCAGTATAGGAGGGTTCTAGCACCAGGTCTTTGTGTGCCCATTCTATCCATAGGATGAGCAAATGAAGTTCTTTATGCGAAATGCCTCTTGGCCTTTCCTTGCGCTACGGGGTTGTCCCTTGCCAGGAAGAGGTCCTGACTGTAGCTTGTAGGTTTAACTGGTTGTACATTCCTTACAACCAGAGATGAGATGGGGTTGGCGAATGCACGACGGATTGTCATGAGTGTGAGGCCAGGGTCCGCCAAGCTCTCTGTGTTCCGACAATTGTTGGTAAAAATGCACAAGCATGTTGACAGGACAGGCCGTACTCCTTCTAGCGACACAACTTCATAACTTTTCATCAAGAGACACATTCCATGGGTTGTTGGTCAATTTCTTCACCGTGGCGGTGTTGAGCTCCTCTTCCTTCACTGTGTACTCAGGTGCCACTGCTAGGCAGGAAGAGGAGACGATATGTTTGTGATGGTGCCAATGCATGTTTTGCCTTTACTACCTGAGTTCAACGGGTGCACATAAGACGTTGAGCATAGGAGTAGATCGACACGAAGCAATAGTACAGGTACAGCCTTTTGTGTGCGACAATGCAGGCATTTCAACCTTCTACATCATTCAACATTGTGTATCCTCTTGTGCTCAAAGGAGAGTGGAGGCAAGTCAACATTTTGAGGGGCACTCCTCTGACCACCACCCCATCCTCCCCCTCCCTCTCAAACAAGTATGCATAGGCCGACATACTCATTTTTTGTAGGTGTGATATGGCCTTCTCCAACTACTGGACATTCATCGCATGGACACACGTCCATGCCTAGTGTGCTGCCTTTTTGTCGTAACTGAAGCGAATGTTCTCTCTTATGTGCCTTGCGTAGAAGGTGTGCGTACCACCAGTCCGGTACTTCTACATTGACTTCTCTAGCTCCTTTTCCATGTATATGATGATGCAAGATTCAGCGTGGGCACCAGTGGGATAGGCAAGAGCAAGCTAGGCATAGAAAAAATCAAAGCCTTTGCGTCCTCTGTAGGTGCCAGAGCCCAGGCCATGGGGACTACATGGTCGTTAGCATTGAATAATGGAGCAAGTAAGAAGACCTGTTTGTGACCATTTTTCAGAAACGTGGCATCCATGGCCTTAATTATGCAACTGTGCTGACACCCAATACCAACGGCTTCAGGAGCGACAAACGCCCACAGGAAGGCTCCACTCCTATCCTTGTGGGCCACAACATGTGTACCCAGGTCAACTCGTGTAAGCTGCAAGGAGCACGTGGATATGAGCGTGTAAACATTAGGAACGATCAGTTGTCACGTCTAGGACAATAAACACCAAACCATGGCCACGTAACTCTTTGACGTATGAGGGAAATAGGCTCCACATGTCACTCTTCTTGTCCATCAACTTTTCTTGGGCCTAGACTTGGCGCGGTAGAGCGTGTTGTTCGAGATGTTCACACCATTGCGTTCGTGGAGCACCTATTGTAGAATCGTCGTGGAAGCCATAGGGTCGCATTGCAGAGCCCCCGCGATCTTGCAGGCCACCCAACACTTCTAGCGTGTGGGATTGGTGTGCCCAATGCCAGGGATGCAGCGGTGACCCTCGTTGTTGTGGGAGACAGTCACATGTCTGAACTTGTTAGTGATATGAGCACGAAACATCCAGGTGCAACCCTTGCTTTTTCCATCAGCTCAGGTGACGTGGAAACATGCCGGCTCACTATGGATCCACTTCCAACCAAAGTGGTTATCAAAAGCATAGTCCTCAACGTACACATGAGCGACATCCATGTTGTTGAAAACCATCCCCTCCCTCCGTTCCTTCTCCATCTCCTTACTCTTCTTAGTAGTGCCACTTGGTTCATTGTCCGAATCACCCATCCAGAGGAACGCGTAACAAGGCAAACAGTAGTAATGTCAAGTGAAACACAATCCTTTTGCTCTGTACTATCCCAAATAAAGGACAATATACTGGTGGAAAACAAGATAGGAAGTATCAAGGATTCCATGTGGGAGGGATATGACGTAACAACATCCCATGGAATACCTAACTGGTCCGGAGCACCGGGTGGCACATCATGGGATTCGTTTTGTGGGAGGGTGTCCCACTCATCCAGTCTCCTCTGAAACCTGTCATCATTCCAACCCAGCTCGAACCAAAACATGACATCATCAAACGCGCCTGGTGTGTCTTTCGGCGTAAGGTTATCAAGGTACCACCGCAGAGTAGGAGCAAGAGAGGGGAGTGGTTCGTTGTCATCAAGATTTTGTCGCGTGGCCAAACGACATGCTTAAACTTGCGAAGCCATCTGAAATGGCAAACACTTAACACTGTCTAACACACTACTTATCCAATCTACCCACATGAACACACGTACCGGTCTTCTCTACGACTTGGACCACCATACTGTAGTCAAGTAGGATACAACTGCAATAGAGGCACTTTCTGGTGACAGCCGCGACGACATCAACGACGAGCAAGCGAGAATAAATGAGACCGGATCAGGTGTAGATCCACGGTGGTGGGACATTGTGTCCCGTAGCCAGACAACCAAAGTATGGTGAGTTGTAGAGAGGTGAGGACACTGTCCCTGGCAACGTTCTTTTAAGCATGCAGCCTTGTACCCTTGCACATGTCCTTTGCAACCGGCGGTTGCAAGATTGTGACCACAATATGTGATTAAGGTCACTCAGGATAGGCTCCCACGGCAGTTGCCAAAGTGACAACTGTCAAAGAGTATGGCGGCGAAATCCTTGTGGCCTCTCATCATGAACTATCTAGCCTAGCAACCATTATGCTAGGAAGCATGTATGCATGCGACTTCATGAACATTTGCCAGCTCATGGGCCCTGATTGTGAAAGGTGTGTTTTGATGTAGCAATGAGAAAACTCATGTTTGCAAGACGGTCATGCCAAAATTCGGCTTGTGGAATTGAATAAAGCAGATACAGATGCAAGATGTATACGAAGAGTGTATGTCCCCATTTTCACAGTACAATAACTCCAACCAACTGTACAATTTTAAAGTAAATATGTTCATGGCATTGGACCTTGGTGTTTGACACGCGTACATACAAGACGTGTACATGGACAGTAAAGAATTGTGAAATACAGAAAGTGTTAAGATACTACTAGTTCACCCTTCTATTTTGAAAACAAATAGTATACCATCATATTGAGAACCCGACAATGCCGAGAGGTATATGGGGCTTATTGTTCTGAGGCATAAATGAATGAGGTTTATTGTTCAGGGACTGGGGCGGATGTGACTTACCGTTCCAATGTAGGAGCCAATGGAGCGTATTGTTCCGAGGTAGGGGCGAATGGGACTCAATGTTCTGAGAGAGGGGAGAATCAGGCTTATTATCTGACATGAGAAGTGTATGGTCATTGTACCCATGGATGTGGTATGCTAGTTTTCCCACTTGTCACCATGTGAGGTCCTAAATCTGTACACAACTTCATACTAAGAACCTGTCTTGTGTCCTCTACTGAATGCCATAATTCTGGAATGATCACCAAAGAAGAGACAACAACGAGTTGTAGTGGTGTTGACACCATGATTTACATGTCACGAGAGAGATCATAAAAATTTCATAGATTTCCATTTTTTGTTGGTGGACCCGTGCCACTGGTGTATCATTTTGCCTTGAAACCTGTAATGTGATTGTCTCTTGCATACATTTTGTTCAACCTGGTCAAGTCATCTTATCCTCGTGCTAACCATGCACAAGTTATAGCCACAAGTTGTTACGTCGAGCAGAACGTGTGTTGTACACAATGATGATGTACCGCATAGTAGACAATTTGAGGAACTAGGACAAATGGATGATTTGTATAAAGTAGTAAGTGTTCTTCAATGGCGAGTATTGAACAGGTCGAGTGCATGTAAGAATGATGAGAATCACAATGAGGCATATGTCAGGTCTTAGGCCCTCAACCGAGTGACTCGTGCAATGTCACACTACGAGGGGTCGCTTTAAGACATTCTGACAAGAAGTCAACAGAGTATTTATCAATGAGTTACATACTTTTTGTTTCCTATCTTCCCAACTCCACTAGGTGGGTTTACGAGTGAGATTGGAGAGAGGCACTAACTCGCAAACGTCGTCTTTTATGAATGAATTGTAGTAATTGTAGAATCCAAAAAACATTTGGAACTCCTCAACATTGACCGATGTCGGCCAATCGGCAACCACTTTGACTTTTTATGGATTCATGGTTCTTCGTCCGTCTCCGATGATGTGCTAGGCCATATTTGCTCAAACGGTGAACGAAGCTCATAATTCTTTGTGGAATGTTTCTCTTTTTAGAATATCAAGACGTTTTTGGAGAAGCCCGTCATACTCATGAGGAGTTATGAGGGTGTGGCCTTACAACATGATGTCATCGAGATGTACGACAAAAATGTCATTAAGGTAAGGCCAATAAATGTTATTCATGTTTGCCATACATGTTATAAGGGCGTTTCAAAGTCCAAATGGTATAATCATGAATTCAATATACCCATTTTATGTGGAAAATCATGTTCTTGATACCTTTGTTTGATACACGGATCTAACGATATCAAATGCATAGGTCGATTTTCATGATATCTCGTGCTTCACGGAGTTGGTAGAAATGTCCATATGTTTGTGAAAGGGAGTAGTGGTTCTTGATGGTGGTGTCGTTCAATGTTTGGTAATTCATGTACATATGCATGTTGTCGGTTTTCTTTTTGACAAAAGGTATATGTGTGATATAGGGTAGCGTGGAAGGCCTGATCAAACCGTAGTCCAATATTTCGTCCGACTTCTTCTTCTTTTTTTCCCCCGTTCCGTGAGCTCATAGTCGCTCATCTTACAATTCCCCTTTATCGTCCGTTTGCTGCCCTACCTCATGTCTATATGGTGATTGACACTTCTTTGCAAAGGTAAATCTTGAGGCATTTCTTCCGGAAGAATCCTTTCAAATACTCTGACAAGGAGTACAAATCCTCTTGAATGTCTACAAACGTTTCAGTCGCCAAGACCGACGAGGCTGATGCCGTCACTTTCATTTCTGCAGTTTCTTCCTTTTCCCCTATCTCCATGTGGACTAGACACGCTTGTGAATACTGCAATCCTCCCCACTTCTGCAAACAAGAATACTTGCATCATCTTACAAATAGTTCGTACATGTTAAACATGAAAATCATACCCGCCCGTCAGTTTTCCTCCATCTAGTGAATATTCACAATGGATTAGCCATTTGTATCTCCATTGGGAAACCATTCCAGCTATCTCGTCAATCAAGTGTTCCTTTACCGTTCCAACTCACCAACAACTTCCTAATTTTTTCCATGCCTTGAACCAATGAAACGTTTTGTCCTGACATAGTCATATCTAAATGATCGAGCGTATTGGCTCCAAAATGTGTATGATTAGCTGATTTACCAAAACATCCCATGCACAAATCCCATGCACCTAAGAGAAGTGCTAAACCTTTGCACATTGTCCGACCGCTTACCCTCAGTGGACCCAACTGATGCGGTCTCTACCTCCATGACCTGAGACTCTGGAAGACATTCATGATCCATGCAGGTTGTTAGGGGCAAGGGATCCAACATCCGCATTGCTTTCCATGTATTCCAAAATATTCACAAATGGCTACTTTCATTCATGATGGTGATCAAATTTATGTCTTCAAAGACATGTCCCATCTATCCTTGGGCAACCTGCATGCGACTGAACACATTTCCTACATACCAGCTCTTTCATTGTATCTCAAGGCCACCATGGGTTTTTCTTTCTCTTAAAAATCCTCCCTTTTCCCTCTTCCATCACTGGCCTTTGGTATCTTTCCATTCAAGAAAACAAATATCTTGTTTAGAAAAGGTAAGCTTAGACCATTTTTTGCTTGTCTTTCTTGTAGGTCCAGAAGTTTGTTGATGCACCTCATTGAATCTCAAGACAACTCTGGTCTACAGCTATCTGTCTCAGAGTTGACAAAATGCACCATCATTTTGTAGAAAAAAATTCCTCATCATTGCCTAACTTGACGTGAGTGGCGTGACTCATTGACCGTTTATCTTCTCCATGCCTCATGGTACCCCCACATAGTAAAATCAGGACTCCACATCATTGTGAACATCCAAAGCATCCTCGGATCAATGAGCCTTGGCAAAACCTTCATCTTCGTTGCTTTCAACACCAAGTGGGCATGCAAAACTCCCACCCTCCTCTCCAACCATGGACTTTCCTGTCGTTTGTAGGCATTCCAAGAGGCAAGTCACGGTGTCCCCAAACAATTCTCCCATCAAGTTCCTTTTACTAGCTCCTCTTCTACAACCAACCATATCACTCGTACTCCCTTGTCATGATCCCTTGTCTTCTTATGGTTCAGCAGCTCTCATGTTAAAGGAAGAAGCTATCGTTTAAGACCTCCTCCCTTATCTTCATGCTAAGAGGTAAAATCATACTTTACCAAGCCACTCACCTCATGCAACCTGCGTACTAGCCTTATCCCTCCCACTTCGCAGAAATTGCAAATTCGTAGAGTTAGCAAATAAGTATGACCCATAAGAAATCAACATTTTTAATGGCACTGTGGTTGTAGCATTCCCCGAATTAGACCTCAAACAGATCATTCCCCTCCATGAATAGAACAAAAAATTCCCCATCATCACCATCGTATCTGTGTTGACATCGTGCCATATGCACTTCAATAAGAACCAGATCTCCTTGGGACATGCCACCTTTGAATAGAGAAAAACAAATGTTAATCATACCTTGAAGTAACTTGGAAAGTATACAAAACAAAGCTCTATAAGACAATTCCACTGAATCCCACCGACAACATGATTATCATAAACCATTGAACTACATTCGTCATTTCTTTGCCAGTTCCCAGATAAGAACACCTCTACCATCACCACTTGAAATTAACATGGCTCCTGGCTCCTCTCATGCTACCTCCATATCCGCGAAGACAGCAACATTGCCTCCATCCCTGAGGAGAGGTAGAGTTTGCGCCAATGAAATCTAGAGACGTCTCAACCTTCTTCAAGAATATCCTCCAAAATGTATAAAGAAAGGGGAAGAGAAATCCACCAAGAGAGAGAGAGAGAGAGAGAGAGAGAGAGAGAGATTGAGAGAGAGAGAGATTCATAGAGAGAGAGAGAGAGAGAGAGAGAGAGAGGGGTAGAGGGAGAGAGAGAGAAAGAGAGAGAGAGAGATAGAGCAAGAGGGAGAGAGGGAGAGAGAGAGGACGGAAGAGAGAGAGAGAGAGAGAGAGAGAGAGAGAGGAGAAGAAGAAGAAGAAGGAGAAGGGGAAGAAGGATGAGAAGAAGAACAAGAAGAAGAAAAATGCCATGGCCTAGAAGGGGAAGTCATTCCAGGGCCACATAAAGAGAAACAAAGTTGAGAGGGTTGAAGAATTATGGTTACCACCTATAGCATAAGAAGTTACACCAACTCTGGATATGGCCAAGTAGCTTTCCTGGATGGGATTGCAAGACTGGAGCAGTCTCATTTTTCTCTTTAGCCTCATCAGCCTCGTTGGCCTCCTCAGTGTTGTTGGCAACAGATTTTTCCAAGTCTCTGAGGAGATTGCACCCCTTCTCAAGGAGATCACCAAAATCTATGTTAAGGAACTTCCTCACATGCTCCGCTCTCAAAAAAGAACATTGACTACCGGATTGATCTCAAACCAAGGAGCAAATAAAGTTTGAACATTTACATCCATATGAGTGGTCACTAGGTGCCAAATGAGAACGATAGCTACATGAGATGCTTGAACAAGGATTCATTAAAATGCCAGCCATCATGTCTCTCAGTAAATAGTTGACAAGATGCAAAATGTGCATAGAGTATCGAGTCCTCGACAAGATATGCAGAAAATACCACTTTCCTCTCTGAAAACAAAATCTCTTTCACAAACAACATGATGTCAATTTTCAGAACAAGATAAAATAAAAGAGTGGCTACCGGCAAAGTTGCACCACCAAAGAGGTTGTCAAGAAGATGAAATCTTGAAGCTGCTATGGGCACTTTGAGTTCACAATTATTCCAGTTTGAACCACAAATTTCTTTTGATGCTTGTGGTTACAACTAAGAACATCTTTGTGCCAAAACCCAATAATTTTGCAATGATTTGCTTTTAAGATATCCTTTTCAACAGTCTCCCTTTGTACGAGATAAATGGAAATGTATGAAAACTTCACAAATTTCCAAAGAGATTTTTGTTGATAAAATCTTTGAATGCAAATAATTCAACCTTTTGTTCTAGTCTATGGGCTACATTGTTGGCGGTTGATGTAGGGTTGAAATTTTTTCATTGGCCAACTCCAATCCATTTCCATGACGTACAAGTATATGTGGACTTGTACAACCTCTACGATTGATTTATTGAGGACATTTGCAAGTGTCAGCCACCTTGTCCATCACACTCGTGATAAAAATTTTCACCATAACAGAGGCTGAAAACTTTGAAAAGCTCTCTGATCACAGTGCCAACCTTTTCCTTGGTACATCCAACATCAAATTCCAAGGTGACACGTATGTTAAATTGAGCAGTTTTAGCTGCTTTCCTATGATATAACTTCAGAGGAGATACGCCGTTACATACATGTGTGAAACAATACTCAGGAATGAGCTAGACCATACAATGAAAAACAACACATTAAGAGTTATACGTGCGTTTAGTGTGTAAATCACATTGGAATGCGGACATTCCATCATCCGCAATAACCACTTCACTAAAAGAAGGGCAGAACAACAAAACATATGCTTTAAAAGAAGCTTGCTGGATGGAGTTCCTTCCATGGAAACTTATGAACTGTAGCAAGTTTCAGAATGGCAAGGTGAAGTCAGAAAAAGTGCTTAGCTGCCAAGTATATATGACAAATGACTTTTGCAAACAGTTTATAGAGTGAAATTCATACATGGAACAATCATTCACACATGGCTACGAACAACATGGAAGATACAAAATGGCCAATACGTCGCACAAATCTCATCCAAGAACATTACTAAAAGGCGTCGAGTTTATTTATGGAAAATACTAATTACATAAATTCTTTGATGTCCTTGACGTGCGTGAGCCCCTATACCAAGTGCGTTCATAAGAATTTCATGATATTTGTGGTCCACTATATACCGACATCTGCATTCAGGCTTGGGAAACTATGAAAAATTCACCAATGGTTTTCAATGCTGATGGTTCATTGATATCTTTTGCAAAGATTCAACTGCTTCCTTGAAAGGTTGTCAGAAGTGTTATGAACCGTATACTTTTTTTACTGTTTGACTGACTTTTCAACGTCCCCAGATTTAAAGAAAGATGTGACTTAAATACTTTCCGGGGTTTCTTGATGCAGTTAGTAACCTTATGAAATGACATGTTGACTCAATCAACCATTGAAATGTTTTACATTCCAATTCATTCACTAGTAACCCAAAGTTGAATAGCCGTTACATTCTTCTGAATCATGAACTTTTTGGTGCCCCGTTACCCGTGAATTGCTAATAATTCAACCGACAGAACACATCCATTCTTGTTTCAGACTGTGTTTTAGGTAACGTCTGCACATAAAGCATCATAGGAAACAAATTGTGGAACTGTGTTAGACCAACGTGAGAACAAGAGTGGTTCTGGCATTTCTTGTAAGGTTGAAGTGCATGATGGCTTACAAATGGACATGTGGGAGTTGCATTTTCGCAAAGTGATCCATGAAGTCAATAAGTGCCACTTTAAGGACAGGTCTTTTATTTGCTAGCATTGAGAATTCCTTTTATCCAGAGCCTAGGCTCTAAGACCTCACATCTTTCCTCGGATTGTTGGAACATGTTAATTCCCCTCACCTTCCTTGGGATCATAATCCAAGTCTCTTTGGTGCCCTGAAGCACTGTTTGGTTCGTCAATTTCTCTATTCTTTCCACCGTATTTGGTAGCAACAATGGGCACAACCATTTTTGTCCTTCGCATGACAAAGCAATGGTCATGCTTTTGTCACGATTCCAATAGCACATGTACCCAAGAAAAAAAACCCTCCGAAAAGAGCAACAACATTGCTCTCAATTTTGCTATGAGTTCACCCTTGTTGAAGAAATCTAAATGCATACGGTGACAACCCTTGTGGGCCTAGCACTACTTTTGGAATTGTCTTTGTGTCAAGGTGGTCCCTCACATTTTGGCCTCTGGCTGGTTACAACCTAGGTGATGACAAAGAGACTGGCCTCTAGTTGCGACCAAGGCCATCTAAGAAGAAAAGATCAGTCTCTGTAGAAAATTTATGTACAAAGGCACGCTATAGTGGCTTTTGCATGAATTATAAGAAAACACATCTTCTCCATATCGAATCACATACTCCATTTTCTCCCTCCCATATGTGGTTCCTTTGGAGCCCATATGTATTCATGAGCATATGTTTAGCCCCTGGCTTTTCCCTTCCAAGACTCCGAAAGCTATCATAAAGCGACTACAAGATGCTGTCAGTATTTGGTCCCCGGATAGCATCCTTATCCAGACTACAGTGATCTCCATTAATGCATACCTCAGTATAGATGCCTTGTTTTACTCTTACATCTTCTCCTTACCCTCTCATCTCCACAACATTTACACCCCCCGTCTCAACTGCCTCTCCCTTCAATATTTTTCACAACCCCTCAATCTCTGGTCTCATTCCTTACTCTCTTTCCACAGTTTTCTCCCTCGAGACCAGTGGTGGTCTTGGAGGAGACAACCGTGACGAGAGAGTAAAGCCATGTGGGCATTTATATTAATAGTTTCCCAAATGGAGCTTGGCTGTTAATTTGGGACACACCTGCATTTCTCCTGAGGAACCTCAACGAGAAAATACCTCTCTTTACTCACACGTTCCCTGAACAAGGTCATTTCATCCTATTTCATCCTTATATGGGATGACCCAAAATCCCTTCCTTTTGAACTCCCCTCTGTAAGCTGGATAGAATAAGTGGAACTAATCACAGCTCAAGGCCTCCAGGAAGGCACAACCTGAGTATGATTCTACAATCTGTAGAAAAAACGGTGTGAGAATAGCCCACGAACGGGGTCAATTAATGAATGATTGAAGAAGTTACGTCCAAAAAAAGGTTGCACCAGTGGAGGGGAAAACAGGTGACAATAATTCATCTCCAAGGATCAAGGCTTGACCACGGGACGACCCAAGCCGGAAAAGGCGCACCTTTGGGCCCAAATGGTCAATGAATCCAGGCTACCAAAGGCCAAGGGCACTTCAGAATGGTGTACTTATGTGTTGTTGTGTGCAAGGGTGCTTCAAGCGGCTATTATCACTCCTAGAACTGTTGCCAATCGTAGATTGTTGTGGTTCATGAAAATAGCCATATCTCGGCTTTTTTCCTACAAAATTATACATTCATTGATGCGTTGAGAAGCTTGGATGATGAGCTACATTGCTCTATGTCAATGATGCTCATCCATAGTCTAGAAGGAGCCACACATGGTTCGGCACACTTGGGTCATGAATGTCACCATGTACATGTAACCTTGTACTTTGAACCTTGAAAAACAAGTACAGGCTGCTCCCAATTTTCCACTTGTGTTCCTATGATCCCCCAAGGAAATAATGTGCTTCTGCATACGCTTGCAGATATGCATCGGGCCTCCCTTTGGTCGTCGGTTCGGCCGGTTGGTGCCCACGCCATTGGGATGAGGCTGGAACATCGCGGTCGGCGTACATCATTGAACCATGGTGGATGTTCATTTCTAGACAATGTCTTGCTTCTGATCAAACCATCCTTCCCCCTCACCTGTTGAATAAAGGACTAGCACAAGATTTTATACCCAAGAACCGCTTGATGTGCAAATCAGATTCCTCTTTGTGCGGTGTCTTCCCTGAAGAACAATGGCTCCTTCATGAGGCCATGAACTTGAGCCAAATTTTCTGAAGAATTGCACAATCCTTCTATCCCTCCAGAAGCAAATCATTTTGAACATTCTTGTGTCCTTGCCTGCATCCTGAAAACACACCCTACGTGCAAAAGAATAGGTTTCGCGTTCCCTCTAGTTTATTCTATACTTCAATTTGTAGGAGCTAGTGGGAATTACAAAAGTCGGTGTTTTCTTTTTCCTAACCAAATGCCAAAGCGCAAAGCTTTCAAATTTGTCCCCCCCCCCATCACGCTTCTCCCATACCTCCATGTTTGTGGATGATTATCAACCCTATTTCAGCCTTTTTCCCAACCTTGAGTTTCTCGCCTACATAATTGTTCACCTTCTCCATCACCCCTCAATATGTATGCATGGCTTATCACTTCCCCAGGATCTTGTTTTCTTATGAATACAACCCCAAAGACAAACATCCAACTACGACCTTTGACTGGTCCTCTACTTCTCATTGACACATTCATTTGCGCTTCGACCTGAGCACAAAAAAAATCATGCTAAAAAACCTCTTCCACTTATTCTCAATGGCTACCAGGATGCAATACATGAGCCCGGATAAAGAAATGTGTTGCTTAACTTCTTGTGAAGATAAAGTTATAAATCATCGCTTCCTCGTGGTCTCACTTACCGCCTTACCAGCCTTTGTGAATGCTTGTTTCCAAGCATTTAATGCCTCTTGGTGACCTCCTACTTGGCTCCCGGGGTCTCTATAGGAGAACTCGGCCTAGATGGTGATTCTCTTTACTCCTTTTTACCTTACTGGGTTAAAACATTGGGCCAATCAATATTCCTCACTGAAAGCAAAAATAATGGAAGTATCACCCGTTTCCGTTCCATAGCACCAGGCTCATTCTAACCAGCTTGCCTTCTCAACATCGTAAGAAAGTTACGATCCGTCTCAAATTCTTTGAATCAAATTTCTTAAAATTTTCATAAAAGGAACCACTCTGCAGATTTCAGCTATCTGCTACCTTTTCCTTGTGGTGGAAACAGCTTTTTCCCCACCCACATCCAATCCAGCTCATGACGTTTGGGGTTGCGGGTTCAACGCATGGGTGTTGTCAGGTGCTAAGGTACCCCCCCCCC